>JALIGW010000018.1:3732500-3737500 GCA_023053685.1 Diadophis punctatus similis
CTACCTGATTTTAAGTCCTCTGTTCCGCTCTCCCACCTACCCGCTCTTGAGGATTTAATCTGCCTTCAAAGAAGATTGGGGCTTACAATATTAATTATATGTGTAACAGGATTCTAACGGAATTTAAATAGGATAATCTACTTCTTCTTTTTTCCCAGCGCCAAATCTCCAGTTGCAATAAAGCAAAGTATTAGATTGGGGGGAAAATAATCAGAAGGATTATTCTTTTTCTTCCCACTCCTCCTCCTCCTCCTCCTCCTCCTCCTCCTCCTCCTCCTCCTCCTCCTCCTCCTCCTCCTCCTTCTTCTTCTTCCTTCTTCTTCTTCTTCTTCCCACTCCTCCTCCTCCTCCTCCTCCTCCTCCTCCTCCTCCTCCTCCTCCTCCTCCTCCTCTTTCTTCTTCTTCTTCTTCTTCTTCTTCTTCTTCTTCTTCTTCTTCTTCTTCTTCTTCTTCTTCTTCTTCTTCTTCTTCTTCTTCTTCTTCTTCTTCTTCTTCTTCTTCCTCTTCCTCCTCCTCCTCTTCTTCTTCTTCTTCTTCTTCTTCTTCTTCTTCTTCTTCTTCTTCTTCTTCTTCTTCTTCTTCTTCTTCTTCCTTCTTCTTCTTCTTCCCACTCCTCCTCCTCCTCCTCCTCCTCTTTCTTCTTCTTCTTCTTCTTCTTCTTCTTCTTCTTCTTCTTCTTCTTCTTCTTCTTCTTCTTCTTCTTCTTCTTCTTCTTCTTCTTCTTCTTCTTCTTCTTCTTCTTCTTCTCCCCCCCTCCTCCCCCTCCTCTCCTCCTCCCAAAAACAGTCCAGGTGCTTTTTTTGAAAAAAACAAACAAAACACCTTTGAGACTCCAGCAAGCAGCCAGGAGAGGGTGCCAGAGAGCTTCCAAAATGCTAAGCCTTCACTGCCCTCTTGTGGATGTCTGGATTTTGGCAACTCGGATCTGGTAAATCTAGAGGCAGATTTTTTCCCCCAACCTTAGCCACTTGATGAGTGGACTTCAAACTCCCAGAATCCTCCAGATTGGCTGGGGAATTCTAGGCATTGAAGTCCATACATCTTCAAATGACCAAGGCAGAAAAATGATGCTCTGGATTGTGGCTCTTTTTTTTGAGAAGTGGAAAGGAGCCACAGTCAAGGATACAAGGCCAGGTTTCCACATGGAAAATCTGGATTTGATTCAAAGATCTGACTAGTACAGCTGCTTCCGAAGCAGACGGAGGTCCTTGCCAATCCAGTGCTCTCTGGGTATGCTGCAACTACAACTCTGGGTGGAACGGTTTTTTACCATCCCTTCCAGATAGTCTCTCTTTTGGCTCTAGGTCTGCATAGCCAAGAGGCCGAGGTGGTGCAGTGATTAGAGTGCAGCACTGCAAGCTACTTCAGCTGACTGCTAGCTGCAGTTCGGCGGTTCAAATCTCACCAGGCTCAAGATTGACTCAGCCTTCCATCCTTCCGAGGTGGGTAAAATGAGGACCCAGATTGTTGGGGGGCAATATGCTGAACTCTGTAAACCGCTTAGAGAGGGCTGTAAAGCACTATGAAGCGGTATATAAGTCTAAGTGCTATTGCTATAGTGTTGGGGAGGGATCCTAAGGGAGAATCCTTCCAACCTGGAAATAAGGATAAATTTCCTGACAGTGAGAACAATCAACCAGTGGAACGGCTTGCCTCCAGAAGTTGTAGGGCCTTCATCACTGGAAGCTTTCACGAAGAGACTGGGCCAGTCACCTGTCAGAAATGGTGTAGGGTCTCCTGTTCAAGCAGGAGGTTGGACTAGAAGACCCCCAGGGCCCCTTCCCACTTTGTTATTCTCTCTGACCAAGCTGTCTGGGCACATCTCCAGTTTGTGCTCATTCAGGAAAGAGGCCTTTGCCCCTGGAACTCTGGAAGCCACTGCCGCCATTCCTGACCGCCTCGGCTGGCTGCCGTTTCACACACCAAGATGGCCCCCAGCTGCCCCCATTGAAGACCCATCAGGCCATGGGGCTCTTCAGCCCACAAGAGATGCTCAGTCACTGCTTGATTGCACTGGCTGGAATTGGATATCACTGGCTTTCTTTCTTGGTCACGTTTTTTACTATCTGCTTTGAGGTTACTTTTAACGGGAGTAAAATTAAAGGCATGCAGCAGGGGCGGGTTCCTATTTTTTTTACTACCACTCTGTGGGCGTGGCTTATTTTGTGGGTGTGGCTTGCCAGCCATGTGACCGTGTGGGTGTGGCTTCTCGGACTGCTGAAGGGAGGGGAACTGAGATAGGTCCTGCCGCCCATTCCCTCTCCCCTCAGTAGCTCGAGAAGCCTCGAACGTGCAAAAATGCCTGGGATTATCACCGTGCGTTCGTGGCTTCTCGGACTGCTGAAGGGAGGGGAATGGAGATAGTTCCTGCTGCCCGTTCTTTCAACGTCTCACGCGCTCCCTCAGCCATCCTCCCCTGCTTAGACTCACTGTGGGGTAGGAAGGCAGCGCATGCGCAGTGCCGGAAGCTCGGCTTCTGGGCATACGCAGAAGACATTTTTTAAAAAATTAAAAAAAAAATTTTTTTAAAATGGCGGTGCCCAGGCACCGGCAACCGACCACACCGGTACTGTGACGTCACCAGCAGGCCGCTACCGGTGCTATAGAGTGGACCGCACCGGTAGGAACCCACCACTGGCATGCAGTATCTGAGCACCCACTGAATGCTTCCAAATGTTAACCAAGCCGGAGTCTGGGGGTGCTCCCAATTCTCTCTCTCTCTTTTTTGTGGTAAAAACCAAAGAGACAGGAAATGGAAGGGGAGAAAGACAGATGCTTAGTGGTGCAAGGAAAGGCCGGCTTCCTTCCACCAAGCCTAAACTTCCACGATGTATAAAATTCTTATCTGGAAGCCCCCAGTCGAAGCAGAGCAAACCCAGGCAGCCAGAAAGAGAACAACGAGGTGAAAAAGCAACCCCCCCCGCGCGCCCCTCCACCCCCCAGAAGGCTGGGAAGCCCCCCAGGAGTGATATTTGCCTGTGCGTTTACTGATGGCTTCGACCAGGGTGGACGGGAAGTATCCCACGCGGTCGTTGCCTGTCCGGTTGTCGTGGATGCAGCCTTTCCACCGGCCGTCGGCATGTTGCTCCAGGACCTGTGGGCAGGGCAGGGGGAGGGGGAGAGAGGAGGCAAAGTCTGGTCAGCGGCAAGCATCCATTTAGGGCCAAGGGAGCAAGGAATGGCCAGGACACGGTTCCCTGCAAGAGGGAATCAGAAAGTCAAAATGGTGACAGCAAGCTTTCATCCGCCATCTTGAGTGTTTTGCCTCCACAAATGTCTCTGCCAGCAAAAAACGTGGCCTCTCGTCTCCTGAACCCAGAGCCACCCCCAATCGCCATTCTTTACTCTGCATGTGCCCTAGGGCATAAGGTTAATACTTATTATGGGTAGTCCTCGAGTTATGACCATACTGGAGCCTGCCCAAAACAGTTGTAACTGGGCATTGTCAAAAAGTGGGCCGGTCACATGATTTTTTGCGATGGTTGCTAAGCGGAGCATGTGCCACAATTTTGCAATGCCACAATTTTGCCAAAAACCAAAGTAAATGTCAGTTTGGGACAAAAACCATCCCCAAAAGCAGTCACGTCACCTCAGGGCATGGCAAAGGGCCGCCAATGATGGGAACGGCCCCCTTAGCACTGGGCAGGGAAAGACAAGATAGGCAGGGTCCCCCCAGTAGAAGCCTTCAAGCAAGAGCCGGGCATCTGTTGGGGGCAAGGCTGGACCATGTCCACGGCCATCTTTGGCCCAGGAGCGTTCAGACTCAGCGCCCGCAGGGACTCACCGTGATGATGTCCCCGGCTTTCACATTGAGGCTGGTCAGGTCATAGTTGTTGCAATAATCTTTCATGGCCCTGACCTGCAGGGCAGCCGAAGCATCTGGGAAGGAAGGTAGGTAGGAAGGAAGGAAGGAAGGAAGGAAGGAAGGAAGGAAGGAAGGAAGGAAGGAAGGAAGGAAGGAAGGAAAGAATGGAAGGAAGGAAGGAAGGAAGGAAGAAAGAAGAAGAAAGAAAGAAAGAAAGAAAGAAAGAAAGAAAGAAAGAAAGAAAGAAAGAAAGAAAGAAAGAAAGAAAGAAAGAAAGAAAGAAAGAAAGAAAGAAGGAAAGAAGGAAAGAAAGAAGGGAGGGAAGGAAGGAAGGAAGGAAGGAAGGAAGGAAGGAAGGAAGGAAGGAAGGAGGGAAGGGAAGGGAAGGGAAGGAAGAGATGGTTAAAAAGATGGACTATTACGATGGTGCAGTGGTTAGAATGCATTACTACTTCTGCTGACTGTTGGCTGCCTGCAATTTGGCAATTCAAATCTCACCAGGCTCAAGGTTGACTCAGCCTTCCGTCCGAGGTGGGTAAAATGAGGACCCGGATTGTTGGGGGCAAGAGGCTGACTCTGTAAACCGCTTAGAAAAGGCTGTGCTATTGCTATTGCTACCTGTACCATCAGCTAGACCAGGCAGCCCCTGATGTGCTCTGGGCACCCCTTTCCACTGCCAGCCTTGCCCTCTGGGCCTGCTGTCATTCATGCCATCTTCACTTGACAGGAACATCAAAGCAGGTTCACCCCTTCCCATATATGCCAACCAAGATGGAAGCAGGACGAGCAGGCTGGATGTTGGCAAAGCATGGCCTACTCATCCTGGTGCTTTGCCATAAAGGACAAAACGGGCCCTTGGAATTGAGCCCAGCAGCTCATGGGCAGCCAAGCAGCACTTGACAGGTTGAGCCATCAGGAGTCCAGCTGCCATGTTCTGTACCAACTGCAGCTTCTGGGTCGCCTTCAAAGGCAGCCCTGGCAAAGTGCACTGCAGCTGAGTGCCAATCAAGACATGAGTTGCCATCACCAGAGGGAATGGATCTAAGTGTTTTTAGTGGTGATTTCTGCCTTTTTCTTAAGCAAACGTCCTGCATTCAGGAGGACCCTCTAGGCACAAGCCCACTCTTGGAGGCGGGGCAGGGCACCATGTCCACAGTAACTCCTGGGCAGATCATGTCACGAGGTTGCCCTGATG
>JALIGW010000018.1:3740000-3810000 GCA_023053685.1 Diadophis punctatus similis
AATCCCAGGAGGCAAGTAAAACCCGCCTACTCCTCCAGCTGCTCCAGAGGTTTTGTCCTCCTCCTCCTCCTCTGTCCCTGTCCCTCTGACCAAGGCTGCCAGGCAGGAGTCAGCATCCTCGTGCCACAGGGTGGGCTCAGGCCTGGCGCTCTGGCTCTGGTCTTCCACCACCATCCCTGTCACTCTCGGCGTGTCTTCCCTAACTGAGCCACCAGATGGAGGCAGAGCCAAGGGCTTCATCCCACCATTACATTTATAGATGTGGGATGGTCAAAATGGCCTCATTTTCATGGTGTCGGAAGAGGCACCGCGATGCACGTAACACAGGTGTCCCAGGTAGGCTGGTGGATTGGGACAAAGGAGTCCCAGTGAGCTGGCTTTGAGCCAGTTCCTTTTCGGCACACAAAGGTTCTTGGGAGGAAAACTGGAAGGCGGGGGACGGGGGACGGGGACGGACGCAAACTTTACTATCTTGAGCAGAAGTGCAAGCCAGCAAGAAGTAGCAAGAAAAACAGAGAACAACGTTGTCAGCTACTCTTGCACGGCTCCTCCCAGTTATGAAGGAAAGGGCACCACCAGGTGCAGCTCAGCTGAAGAGGATTTTCTGGCTACCTTCCACCCCAACCCAAGACTCCCACCTGTCCTCACCTCGCAGCATTTGCTTGATCTCCTTGCTGGCTTGCGTGGCCGTGAACTGGTGGACAATGTCCAGGGCGGTTTGGCTGTAGGTATTCCGGATGTGGGCATTGATCCCGCTCTGTGGAAGAGAAGGGAGGGGGTCTACGTGAGGACACGGGGGGGGGCTCTGAGTGAAGAGAAGCTGAAGTTAACCCTGGATGCCAGTCGCCAGTAGTCACAGTTGACAGAGGGGTCTGCAGGCCCATCGGGAAGAATCTATGGGTCCCTTCCTCCCTGGGAAATGGGGGGTAGGGGCTTACATCCAGGAGGAGGCGCACCACATCCGTCTTGCCACACAGGGACGCTTCGTGCAGGGCAGTTCCTGCCTTCGTCTGACGGTTAATGTCTATGCCAGCCTGGAGCAAAAGCCTGCAAGAGAGAAAAATAGAATAAGAGTTGGAAGAGGTCCTTGGAGGTAAGATACTTTAACAGATTAATAGAGTAGGAAGGGACCTTGTAGGTCATCTAGTCCAACCCCCTGCCCAAGCAGGAGACCCTACACCATTTCTGATAGATTACAGATTACAGATTAACAGAGTTGAAAGGAACATTGTAGGTCATCTAGTCCAACCCCCTGCTCAAGCAGGAGAGCCTACACCATTTCTGACAGATGGCAGTCCAGTCTCTTCTTGAAAGCCTCCAGTGATGAAGCTCCCACAACTTCCGAAGGCAACTTCTGTTCCATGGGTTGATTGCTCTCACTGTCAGAAAGTTCCTCCTTGTTTCTAGGTTGAATCTCTCCTTGATCAATTTCCATTCATTATTCCTTGTCTGGCCTTCGGGTGCTTTGGAGAATACCTTGATCCCTTCCTCTCTGTGGCAGCCTCTCAAATATTGGAAGACTGCTATCATGTCTCCCCTGGTCCTTCTCTTCACCAGACTAGACATACCCAGTTCCTGCAACCGTTCATTGTATATTTTAGTCCTCAGGCCTTTGATCATCAAGAAGGTGGCTACCATCACATGATTGACATCCCTCCATTGTTTACAGGCCTGGATGGAGGCTAAGAGGGATGGGGCTTTGACCCAGCCATGGCTGCCATCTTGCTTTTTTTTTAACCTCCCCCACAGGTCCCTGTGTGCAGGTGTTCCTCTTTGGGCCACCCTCACTGCCTCTGGTTGGTGCAGCCTCTCCATCATTGTGACCTTCACAGGAAAGGAGACCTTCCCAGCAGGGGTGGGTTCCGGATTCTTCTACTGCCGGTTCGCTCAGGGATGTGCCTCACCCGGGGGGGGGGGCTTGGTTCGTGCGCGCATGCGCAGAACTAAAAAAAAGCTTCTGCGCATGTGCAGAAGCAAAAACCAAGATGGCGCCGCCTATGGCACCTCCGAGATAACCAACTCAGGGGCACAGCAGGCCTGGGTCACTGCCGGTTCCAGCGACTCAGGCTGCCAAGTTACTAACGGTACTATAGAACTGGTCTGAACCGGTAGGAACCCACCTCTGCTACCCAGGTTGTGTGTGGTCAGAAGGGGCCAAGAATCCTGACCCTCACTTTGCCCAGCCTCTTCGGGCCTGGATCTCTCCCTCTGCTCACCTGATGACGTCAATGTGCCCATTCTTGGCGGCCAGGTGCAGCGGGCTGGTCCCGTTTGGGTCAGTGATGTCTCCCGGCTTGGGCTCCAACAGGGCTGCGCACATGTTGCTGTTCAGAAGCAGCTGCACCACCTGGCAGGCCAAGAAACAGAGGAGGTGCCCAAGAATTTCCTCCCAGGTCTTCTTCCCTTCTTCCCCAGACAGCAGCCAAAGCTCCCCAAAGCAGCCAAATCCCCCCACTTCCCACCCAACGTAAGGAACCTTCACCACACCATTTAGTAATCTTAAGAAAAGCCCAGGTTTTGCAACCCATCCTGCAGAAATCACCAAGGTTTCAAATTTAATATATAATACATAACCCCCTTTGCCCCAAATCCTGGTCTCGTGGCCAGCAATGCAAAGATCTACTCAGTTGTTAAGCAGGAGGTTCACAGGGGTGGGGGGACATCAAAGGGACTGTCACGATGTGAATATTGTCAGTTGTGAGTCTATGCAGGGTGATGCACCCCTATCCTAATATGATGGTACATTCCAATACAAGCAGAACACGTGATATGATGTTTTGCGCATGTCTACATTCCTAATCCACCATTAATCACTTCTGCCTTCTTCTTTGACCTGAACGGTCGTGTTACTCAGCAAAGATGTAGGTTTATTGTTTTATATTGTTTTTGTACTGAAATAAATATTTTCTATTAGACATTTAATCTCGGTTTTATTTCTAACTGTCTGAATTCCAAGTCAAAGATTCATATGTCGCCTCTACGGGGATATATTTCCCTTGACAGGGACATATGACCTCTCACCCCCAAATCTCGAGGGAAAGGGCCAGGGGCGGGTTCCTAATTTTTTTACTACCACTCTGTGGGCGTGGCTTATTTTGTGGGTGTGGCTTGCCAGCCATGTGACCGGGTGGGCGTGGGCCTCGGGAGCTTGGCAGCGGCCAGAGAAGCGGGGGGGCATTGCCCAGCCGCAACGCAGCCCCCCCCGCAGCGGGAGCAGCAAGACCACGGCAGCGGTTCTTCTAGGAGGCTCCGTCCGGCCTGAATGCTTCTCCCCATTCGATGATCCTAGGCTCCTGCCGCCCGTTCTCCCTCCCCTCAGCAGCTCAAGAAGCCTTGAACGTGCAAAAATGCCTGGGATCATCACCGCGCGTTCATGGCTTCTCGGATTGCTGAAGGGAGGGGAATGGAGATAGCTCCTGCCGCCCATTCTTTCAGCGTCTCACGCGCTCCCTCAGCCATCCTCCCCTGCTTGGACTCACTGTGGGGTAGGAAGGCAGCGCATGCGCAGTGCCAGAAGCTCGGCTTCTGGGCATGCGCAGAAGAAATTTTTTTTTAAAATGGCGGCGCCCAGGCATCGGCAACCGACCGCACCGGTACTGTGACATCACCAGCAGGCCGCTACCGGTGCTATAGAGTGGACCGCACTGGTAGGAACACACCACTGGAAAGGGCCAAAGAAAGTGGGAACAGTTCTAGCGAAGAATGCTGGACTCTCGGGGGGGGGAGTGCGGTCCTAATGGCCCCACCAGCTTCCACCCAACAGCATCTTTTGCAGAATGGAGAAGAGACTTCTTAACTGGGTTTGTGCCCGGTCCTCTTTCACAATCCTGCCCCCACCCCAAGGATCGGGCTTACCCCAACGCGGCCAAACTCGCAGGCCAGGTCCAGAGGAGTCTTCCCACTGTTGTCCAGTATGCAGGGGTTGGACTGGTGCTGGAGGAGCATTTCTGACTGGGGGATGGAGAGAGAGAGAGTGTGGGAAACCCAGAGACCCCCTTTGGCACAGACCCAACCTGCCAAATGCACCCATTAGCTCCACTTGAACACCCCCCTCCTCCCCCAATATCCTCTTCCTCCAAAGAGCAGCCACGCCAAGGGGCAAAACAGTGGCTGCAACCTGTCAATCAAAGCCCCACCGCCTTTTAATGTGCATTACCCACAAGGCACACATGTCCAATGGCTGGGGTGATCACTGCTAGATGTCTATGGCAGTCTCAGTCATCCAGGTCATGGCTGTCCCAAAAGTGTTTTTTTCAAGAGGCACCTGGACTTTCTGGTTTTTCTTTGAAGACGTTTCGCTTCTCATCCAAGGAGCTTCTTCAGCTCCAATGAAGAAGCTTCTTGGATGAGAAGCAAAACGTCTTCAAAGAAAAACCAGAAAGTCCGGGTGCCTATTGAAAAAGCACCTCTGGGACGACCACTGCCAGAGAGACCCCTGCCCACACCCCACGGGCCTCTGGGAGAGGAAGACTGTAATGGTATGTGGGAACCTAGGCAAAGAGACACTGCTGAAGGAACAATTAGATAAGAGACTGCATAGCCCACAGCTGCCTAATGGGCAGAGCAAGGGGCCCAGAAAGGACCCTCCCTAGTTTCTTGAGCTGTAAAGGTGATGGGGTGGGGAGAACCGCACTTTCAAACTTCCAAGATTCTGCCAGTGCAGCTTTTCTCAACCGTGGCACCTTGAAGATGTGTGAACTTCAATTCCCAGAAGTCCACACATGTACACCTCATGGTGCTCCTCTGATGGAGATTGCTTCATGCTGCCTCTTACCACATCGTAGTGTCCGTGCTGAGCCGCCAAGTGCAAAGGGATCTGTCCCTCGTCCGACGGGATGTTGACCGAGGAGCCGGCCTTCAGCACCAGCTTCATGGGCTCCTTCTTCCCTTGCCAGGCAGCGTAGTGTAAGGGTCGCATCCCTGCAGAAGAGGCAGAAATTCAGCAATGGAGAGAGGGAGCAGGTCCTTCTGCGGTTCAACAGAACAGCCGTCCCACAAAGCCAAGAGATGAACCCAGATTACGGAGTTATCTGAGAAGAGGCAATGGCAGTTTTTATGAGCCGTTGCCAGTTACGAAACCAAGTGTTTAAGGTTGTCCTGCCTGATGTTTTCTGCATTTGTTTGGTTTTGGCTCCAATGAACAGTGGGACATCTACCCACAGAGTTCTTTTAAATGCTCTTGTAGATCTCTCCCCAAAAGAAGAAGATGACTTTCAACTGGCCCTGGCTGGATGTCCTGGCTGAAGGCCATCTCCTTCTTTCTGGGGGAGAAGTACAAACTTGGTTGGTGCTCTGGACGCAGGACCCAACCTTTGCCTTCTTTCACACAGTCTCTACCCAGGGCTCTCCTGACATGCCACCATCACACACACACACACACACACACACACACACACCAGCCTCCATGCTTGCCTTTGTTGTCCTTGATATCCACCGCAGCCTGGGCCTCCAGGAGCAAAAGGATGAGCTCCGTGTTGCCGTTGAGGGCAGCATGATGCAAGGCGGAGAACCTGCCACGATAGGAGCAAAAGTCACCAAGATCATCCTTCCCTTCCCTGGATTCCCTGCACCCTCAAGCTGATAGAATAGAATAGAATAGAATTCTTTATTGGCCAAGTGTGATTGGACACACAAGGACTTTGTCTTTGGTGCGTATGCTCTCAGTGGACATAAAAGAAAAGATACATTTGTCAAGAATCATGAGGTACAACACACTTAATGATTTTCATAGGGTACAAATAAGCAATCTGGAAACAATCAATATTAATATAAATTGTAAGGATACCAGCAACAAGTTACAGTCATACAGTCATAAGTGGGAGGAGATGGGTGACGGGAACGATGAGAAGACTAATAGTAATAGTAATGCAGCCTTAGTGAATAGTTTGACAGTGGTGAGGGGATTATTGGTTTAGCATCTTGTCTTAGGAAGGCTGCACCTGGAATAATGCATCCAGTTTTGGTCCCCACTATAACATAAGATGTTGAGACTTGGAAAAAGGGGTAGAGAAGAGCAACTAGGATGATTAGAGGGCTGGAGACTAAAACATAGGAAGAACGGAATGGGGTTTGGGTAGTCCAGAGAAACGAAGAACTGGGGCAACATGAGAGCAGTCTTCCAGTATTTGAGGGGCTGCCACAAAGAAGGGGGGGGCAAATTATTCTCCAAAGCACCAGAAGGCAGGACAAGAAATAACAGTTGGAAACTAATCAAAGAGAGAAGCAACCTGGAACTAAGGAGAAACTTCCTAACAGTGAGGATAATTAACCAGTGGAACAGCTTGCCTCCAGACATTGTGGGTGCTTCATCACTGGAGGTTTTTAAGAAGAGACCGGACAGCCACTTGTCTGGAATGGCATAGGGCTGTGATGGCAAACCTATGGCACGCGTGCCCGAAGTGGCATGCAGAGCCATGTCCCCTGGCATGCGTGGCGTCGCCAGTTCCTCTTCCGGGTTTCTGGCGCGCATGCGCTTGCAACAATCAGCTGGCCTTTATGCGTGCAGCAGTGCCGGAAACCAGAAGAGCTGGTTTTCTGTTTTCCGGCATGAGCATGCGCGCCGGCCAGCTGACGAGCATGTGAGCATGCGTGCCAGAAACCGGAAGACTTGCTGGCCAGAGCGCATGTGCGTGCCGGAAACTGGAAATTCATTTTTTGCGCACACATGCCCCCTGGGCAGCTCCTCTTCCTGGTTGCAGCCCAGACAAGCGCGCACACAAAATGTTCCCTCTTTGGCACTCAGTGCTGCGCGTGTGCACACGCGCTCCCTTTTTGCCACTCGGTGTTGAAAAGGTTCGCCTTCACTGGCATAGGGTCTCCTGCTTGAGCAGGGGGTTGGACTAGAAGACCTTCAAGGTCCTTTCGAGCTCGATTCTGATTCTGATCCTCTCTAATAACCAAGCTCTGAATTGCAAAGCTGGACTCGGTTCCTCCAGGGTGGCTGCTCTGTCCTCAGCAGGAGGCTGGGCAGAATTTCTGCAGGAGAATCCACTTTAGAAAAGTCTTTCTCATGAGCCTCCCAGCCCTGTTAATCTCATTCCACCTGCAGACTTTTTTTTTTTACTTTTTTCCCCCCAATACTTTCTTCTGTCTAATTAAAACACCTGATAACTTTTTTTTTTAAAGCCTGCTTCTGTTTTAGTCTAGCTGGGTTTTTGATTTCTGGAACGGTTCTTTCTTGTCAGCATTGTGCGATTGCTTTATTAGTTTTTAATCCTCGGCTGCATAATGTGCAGCTTGGCACAGAAGGGGGATCTGAAATGAAAACACACAGAGATAAAATTTAAAAAAATGTTCCCGTCTCTACAACGGTGAGCACAATAACTCCCCTGGTTTGCCGTGGGGACTTCAGGGCACCCTGGGCAGCAGCAGTGCAGGGAGGAGGGGGAAATGGCCTAGCACCCCCTGCAAGGACTCAAAGGTGAAGGGATGTCCATGAAACGGGTTAGTCCAAAAAGTCAAGATGGCAGCCCATGATCACGTGATCAAAGCTCCTCCCTTTTTCAAATACACCTCAGATGTATTTGAAACATACTCAGATGTATGTGTCACATGCATTTACATGTATGTGACACATGTAAAGTCTCGCCCCCCCCCCAAACTCCCCCTGGAGCTCCTGCTTCTCTTTATAGCAATAGCACTTAGCAATAGCACTTATACTTATATACCGCTTCACAGTGCTTTACAGCCCTCTCTAAGCGGTTTACAGAGTTCAGCATATTGCCCCCAACAATCTGGGTCCTCGTTTTTACCGACCTCAGAAGGATGGAAGGATGAGTCAACCTTGAACCTGGTGAGATTTGAACTGCCAAATTGCAGGCAGTCGGCAATCTGCAGACGTAGCCTGCAGCACTGCACTCTAACCACTGTGCCATTAACTCTAACTCTGCTCCCCCTCCCACCGGCTCCCCCTGCCCACCCTCCACCCCGATTCCTCTCTCTTTCTAGTAGAAGAAGCTCCTTCACTTGCCTGCTACCTTTCTCTTAGCAGCAGGCAGTCTCCTGTCTGACAAATAGAGGAAGGGTCTCCTTGACAGCCAACCTGGCTGGAGCCCCTTAACAGAATAACGTTGTAGACCACCCTCATTCTGTCAAGGACCTTGGAGTACTCATATCTAATGACCTAAGTGCCAAAGTCCACTGTAACAACATTGCCAAAAAGGCGCTAAGAGTTGTTAACCTAATCTTGCGTAGCTTCTTCTCTGGCAATATTACACTGCTAACCAGAGCATACAAAACATTCGCTAGACCAGTTCTTGAATACAGCTCCCCTGTCTGGAACCCGTACTGCATATCGGACATTAATACAATCGAGAGAGTCCGAAAATATTTCACAAGAAGAGTCCTCCACTCCTCCGCTCGCAACAGAATACCTTATGCCACCAGACTTGAAATATTGGGCTTAGACAACCTAGAACTACGTTGCCTTCGAACTGATCTAAATGTAGTTCATAAAATCATCTGCCACAATGTCCTACCTGTCAATGAGTACTTCAGCTTCAACCGCAACAACACACGAGCACACAATAGATACAAACTTAATGTAAACCGCTCTAAACTCGACTGCAGAAAATACGACTTCAGCAACAGAGTGGTCAATGCCTGGAATGCACTACCTGACTCTGTGGTTTCTTCCCCAAACCCCAAAAACTTTAACCTTAGAGTGTCTACTGTCGACCTCACCCCATTCCTAAGAGGTCTGTAAGGGGCGTGCATAAGCGCACCAATGTGCCTACCGTCCCTGTCCTTCTGTCCTATTGCCCTCATTTATCTGTACTTACTTTGCTTTTGTTTATGTTTATACCTATACCTGCTATCTTGCACGTTTGACAAATAAATAAATAAATAAATAAAAATAACAGAGCTGGAAGGGACCTTGGAGGTCTTCTTATCCAACCCCTTGCTCAAGCAGGAGACCCAATGCCATTCCAGACAAGTGGCTGTCCAATCTCTTCTTAAAGACCTCCAGTGATGGAGCCCCCAAAACTTCTGAAGGCAAGACGTTGCACTGATTGATTGTTCTGACTGTTAGGAAGTTTCTCCTTAATTCCAGGTTCTAGACCCGTGGTGGCGAACCTATGGCACGCGTGCCACAGGTGGCACGCGGAGCCATAGCGGAGGGCACGCGAGCGTTGCCCACCGGCAAACCGGAAGTGCGGAAAAACGCACTTCCGGTTTGCCAGTGAGCTGTTTTTTGCACTCCGGAGGGTTCAGGGAAGCTCCCTGAAGCCCCGGAATGCAAAAAACTATAAAACGGACAAACCGGAAGTGCATTTTTCCGCACTTCCAGTTTGTCCGTTTTGTAGTTTTTTGCATTCCGGGGCTTCAGGGAGCTTCCCTGAACCCTCCGGAGTGCAAAAAACAGCTCACCGGCAAACCGGAAGTGCATTTTTCCGCACTTCCGGTTTGCCCGTTTCGTCGTCCCAGGCTCCGGTAAGGCCTTTGCGCGGGGGTGGGGTTGTGTGCGCATGCGCAGGGGGCAGCATGGGGGGTGTTGTGCGCATGCGTGGGGGGAGGGAATAGGTGTGGGCATGCTAGCGCGCGCGCTAGCGCGCGCACCCCCCCTTTTTGGCACGCGAACCTAAAAAGGTTCGCCACCACTGTTCTAGACCTTCTAGAGATCTTTCACGGGAAGTTTCCCAATCCTAATCCCAGGCCTCCCTCTCCCTCTGCAGATGGATTTGAGAGGTTGTGACTTGACACCATAGATAGAAGATGCATAATGAAAACATGGATGGAAGCTACCCACAATGGAGGGAGGGGTTGGTGAGGATGATGGAATTTGCAGCGACAGCTAAATTGACTTCCTTGATCAGGGAAAAGACATTTATCTCCACTTATGGTTGACTGGAAACCCCTTGTAGACCTTTTTGCATGAAGGGGGGGGAATGCAGTGGTGAATTGTGGTTTTGATGGTTTAAAAAAATGGGTAATAGAAAAATGTGAGCTTTTTTGTAATTATAGGGAAAGAGAAATTTGTAATTGTGCTCATATTTGCTGCAAAGGAAATAGGAAGCTGCTTCTAATTCTTTTTATTTTTGCTTTTCGCACTTTTTCCTTCCTTCCTTCCTTCCTTCCTTCCTTCCTTCCTTCCTTCCTTCCTTCCTTCCTTCCTTCCTTCCTTCCTTCTCCTCTTTGTCCCTTTCTCACTTTTCATCCTTCTAATCTTTCCTTCCTTCCTTCCTTCCTTCCTTCTTTCCTTCCTTCCTTCCTTCCTTCCTTCCTTCCTTCCTTCCTTCCTCTTTGTCCTTTTCTCATCTTCCTTCCTTCTCCTCTTTGTCCCTTTCTCACTTTTCATCCTTCTAATCTTCCTTCCTTCCTTCCTTCCATCCATCCATCCTTCCTTCCTTTTCCTTCCTTCCTCCTTCCTTCCTCTTTGTCCTTTTCTCATCTTCCTTCCTTCTCATCTTTCTCCCTCCCTCCCTCCCTCCCACCCTCCCTTCCTTCCCAGCCTCCCCCCTCTCTCCCTCCCTCCCTCTTTTACTCCTTATTACTTGGTTAGCTTTTATGTTCTTTATAAAAATTTTAATTAAAATTTTATTTAAAAAGAAAGAAAATATAGTTCAGTTGCCGCCGCTGGGAACAAGGCTAATTTCATAGCTGAGGTCATTAGCAAAGGAACAGAAAAGGCGCTCACCAAGTCCGGTACAGCAGCCCGGAAGCACCAGCCTTAATTCGGCTCGCAGCCTTTGCAAACAGAGCAGACACCATAAATCCAGTCTTGAAACTGCTTTCTGGACTTTGGGGGTTGCCAGGAATGTGGCAGGGAGTCAGCCTCCTGATCTCAAAACAAGGCTGGCAGGAGTGCACGCTCCTCTAAATACAGAAACCTCCTGGGCACGGGTGAGTAGGTGGGGGAACCAGTCCCTGCAACTGCAGATTGTTAAGAGTTTGGGGCAGGGGTGAAATGCTACCGGTTCGGCCCGCTTCGGGCGTACCGGTAGTGGCGGCAGCCAGTGGTTCGGAGAACTGGTAGCAGTAGCAGCGTGAAGCTCCGCCCACCGGCCCGGACACCGCCATCTTCTTTTTTTAACCCTCTGTGCATGCGCAAAGCCTTCTGTGCATGCGCAGAGGGTGAAAAAGCGCACGCGACAGTGGCAAATCACGCGCTTCCAAACCGGTAGGGAAGGTAAGTAGATTTCACCGCTGGTTTGGGGTAACTTGCAACACACCAGCTCTGGATTGTAAGTGGTTGCATGTGAACGCTGGGAGGGTTCCCAAGTGGTGCCAACCTAGAACACCCTCCATTTTTAATAGGACAAATGCGCACACCCCGCTGCCCTCTATGGTCTCTGCTGCCTTCTTTGTGGTAAGGATGGCCGAAAGGGGGTTACAAAATGCTCGATTCCAATCCCTCAAAACAGCTGCAAACACACAACCTACTAAGATTAACTTTAACCTTATTGTACACAGACTATTTTAGCAGCTACGTTCAGCCTGCTGTGGGAACCCAGCCGGAGAGCCGGAGAGGGGTGAAAGAGTCAAAGGCACCAGAACAGTGAATTATGATTCTCTGGGGGAAAGGGAGAGGTCCAGAGGTGGGTTTCAGGAGGTTCTGACCAGTTCTGGAGAACCGGTAGCAGAAATTTTGAGTAGTTCGGAGAACCAGCAAATACCACCTCTGACTGGCCCCGCCCCCATCTATTCTCTGCCTCCCGAGTCCCAGCTGATCAGGAGGAAATGGGGATTTTGCAGTATCCTCCCCCTGCCACGCCCACCAAGCCACGCCCACAGAACCGGCAGTAAAAAAAATTGAATCCCACCAGTGGCAGAGGCATCTGCCTTTCCTGCTAGGGCGAACCTCAGCTCAGTCTCGGAGAAGCCAGCACCATTCAATAGCAGGGAAGCAAAAAAATATGCAGCCCCCCCAAACAACAATCAGCAAGTGGTCTTGACTTCTTGAGGGGGCTCACCTGTTCCCCAAAGCTCCCAAGGGCAGGACAAGAAGTTACAGATGGAAGAACATTAGGAAGAGATCCAACCAGTGGTGAAATCCAATTTTTTTTTACTACCGGTTCTGTGGGCGTGGCTTGGTGGGCATGGTGTGGCTAGGTGGGTGTGGCTTGGTGGGCGTGGCTAGGTGGGCGTGGCAGGGGAAGGATATTGCAAAATCTCCATTCCCACCCCACTCGGGGGCCAGCCAGAGGTGGTATTTGCAGGTTCTCCAAACTACTCAAAATTTCCGCTACCAGTTCTCCAGAACCTGTCAGAACCTGCTGGATTTCACCCCTGGATCCAACCTAGAACTAGGGAGATATTTTCTGACAGTGAGAACTTGCCTCCAGAAGAGATTGGGCAGCTTGAGCAAAGGGTTGGACTAGAAGACCTCCAAGGTCCCTTCCAACTCTTGTTATTCTGTGGTTGTCTGATGGAGAGAAAAGTGGGCCATGAATCCGATTAATAAATAGGCAAGAACCCATCAGGAAGCAAACAGCCAGCCAAAAACGGAATTAGAGAAGGAAATTGCAATATAATTATAACCTGGGAGAAAGATCTGTTTGTTCCACGGTTGCCTGTGTGACCACCACCCGATCCAGACCAGCTTCTGATCTGCCAGCCGTTGGCAAAACAAAAAAGTCAGATCAAATTTAGCTTTCTTCTGGCGGATAAAATTCTTGCTTCAATCCATTTTTTATTTATTGTCTTGCTTTAATTGTTTATATAGCATTCGGGGGTATCCATGGGGTATAGTCCCAGAAGTTAAGAGTGCAGCCACAACACCCCCAACAAGTTCAGCATCCTGACCCTCTAGGCACCCTGGCTTCTTTTCATGGACCCCCTGTCTGGGAAATGGGCAAGCTTTAACCCTTTCTGATCCATCCATGAAATGTTAGGAGTCTGTTGGCTTCGACAGTGACTGAGCTGATGACGTGAGAAAATGCGGGGTCTGCCCGGCTCCTATTGGCCATTTTCCTCTCATTGCCTGTGGTGGGTAGCAGTGGTGTTGCAAGGCAGGATGAGGCTCTGAAGCTCAGATTTTATCTCCTTCATTACCACCCCCACAAGCAGATGCCCTGCAGGGCGTCTCAGCAACCAGGTCAGTGGGTCAACAGTTGGCTCTGGCTGAAACCGGAGGAATCTCCTTAATCAGGGTTTGGAGACCCCTGTCCTTAACCATCCCTGCCAACGGGAGATCTTCCCCACAGGGCAAGTTAGCCCTCTTCTGTTCTGCCAAGGTCAGTCCCACAAGTGGATTTTTGACAGTCTTGGGGGCGGGGGATTTAGGAGGAGGGAATGTGAGTTGTGCCCCCTCAATTCCCACAGCTCCTGTGTGGTCTCTCGGTGGACATGCGGTTTCCTCCTTTACTGGGTCCGCCTTAGTTCCTGATTGATGCAGGCTGCAGGTTCAAGCGTTGCAAGTGATCTTCATAGACATTATTAGACAAGGATTCAGTGGGGCACTTTTGCTGTGGAAAGATCATGCCCCACCCCGATCGTTGGCAGGTAGGCACCTGCACACATGGTCCATTGACTATGGCCATGAGCCGCGGTGGTGCAGTGGTTAGAGTGCAGTCCTGCAGGCTACTTCTGCTGACTGACGGTTGCCTGCAATTTGGTGGTTCGATTCTCACCATGCTCAAGGTTGACTCAACCTTCCATCCTTCCGAGGTCGGTAAAATGAGGACCTAGATTGTTGGGGGCAAGAGGCTGACTCTGTAAAACCGCTTAGAGAGGACTGTAAAGCACTGTAAAGCAGTATATAAGTCTGAGTGCTATTGCTATTCTTCTTCTCAATCTTGGCAACTTGAAGACGTGTGGACTTCAACTCCCAGAATTCCCCAGCTAGCATAACTTCCATAGGAGTTGAAGTGCATGCACCTTCAAGTTGCCAAGGTGGAGAAACCCTGAGTGACCTTCTTAGCTGCACGATTACTTAAATACGGATCTGGTAGTAGGTTAGAAACTCACAACTGTGAGGGCCACTCTGAAGTCTCTCTCTTTTTCAAGAGAGGGGCAGCTCGATTGATGGGTCGAGAAACCCTGAAGGAAGACAACTCCAGACTAGCGCCTGCCTACATGGGGTCCAGTTTCGTCATGGGAGATATTTGCTTTTTCCATTCCACAAACATGGAGGGAGGAGATGGGTGGTTCATCGCTGCTTCCAAGCCCTCCAACTACTTTATGTATTTTTTTAACAGATTAACAGAATTGGAAGGGACCTTGTAGGTCATCTAGTCCAACCCCCCCACCCAAGCAGGAGACCCTACACCATTTCTGACAAATGGCAGTCCAGTCTCTTCTTGAAAGCATCCAGTGGTGAAGTTCCCACAACTTCCGAAGGCAACTTCTGTTCCATTGGTTGATTGTTCTGACTGTCAGAAAATTTCTCCTTATTTCCAGGTTGAATCTCTCGTTGTTCAGTTTCCATCCATTATTCCTTATCTGGCCTTCAGGTGCTTTGGAAAATAGCTTGACCCCCTCCTCTCTGTGGCAGCCCCTCAGATATTGGAAGACTGCTATCATGTCTCCCCTGGTCCTTCTCTTCACTAGACTAGCCAGGCCCAGGTCCTTCAACTGTTCATTGTATGTTTTGGCCTCCAGTTCCCTAATCATCCCGGGTGCACTTCTCTGCACTTTTTCTAGAGTCTCAATGTCTTTTTTACATCGTGGCGACCAAAACTGGACACAGTACTCTAGGTACGATCTTACCGTTATAGAGTGCTGCTAGAGGACTCAAGAGATTCCAGGGCAAGCCTGCTCCGAGATCTGGGCCACGCGGGCCTGTCATCATTTGTCATCTTTCTGTGGCACACCTGCCCTTTTCTCTTGCCAAGCAATCATACCTGGCAAGAGATCACAGCAGCCTTCCTCCTTCTTATGTTTTAGCCTCCAGTCCCCTAATCATCCTGGTTGCTCTTCTCTGCACCCTTTCTACTTTAAGTGGAGTGAGACCTTCTAGGGCAGCGATCCCCAGCCTTTCTGACATCAGGGACCAGTTTCGCGGAAGACAATTTTTCCACGGACCAGAGAAGGCCAGAATGGTCTTTGTGCACAACTTAGATCCCGCACATGTGCAGATGAAGCTTCGCTCACTCGCCCTCTGCTTGCGCGGCCCAGTTCCTAACAGGCTCCAGATTGATACCGGGCCACAGCCCAGAGATTGGGGGGCCCTGTTCTAGAGAGAGACACACACAAGAGTCCCCCACTCCTCGCCATGTTCCCTTGCAAAGGGGAGCAAGAGGGAAAGCTCATGGATTCGGAGCCGTGGTGGCGCAGTGGTTAGAATGCAGTATTGCAGGCTAATTCTACGGAATGCCAGGAGTTCAATCCTGACCTGCTCAAGGTTGACTCAGCCTTCCATCCTTCTGAGGTCGGTAAAATGAGGACCCAGATTGTTGGGGGCAATAGGCTGACTCTGTAAACTTCTTAGAGAGGGCTGTAAAGCACTGTGAAGTGGTATATAAGTCTAAGTGCTATTGCTATTGTTCTTCCTTTTCTCCTTCCTTCCTTCCTTCCTTCCTTCCTTCCTTCCTTCCTTCCTTCCCTTCCTTCCTTCCTCCCTCCCTCCCTCCCTCCCTCCCTCCCTCCCTCCTTCCTTCCTTCCTTCCTTCCTTCCTTCCTTCCTTCCTTCCTTCCTTCCTTCCTTCCTTCCTTCCTTCCTGTGGTTAGAATGCAGGATAGCAGGCTAACTTTGCCCACAGCCTGGAGTTCGATCCTGACCAGCTCAAGGTTGACTCAGCCTTCTGTCCTTCCAAGGCGAGGTGGGTAAAATGAGGACCCAGATTGTTGGGGGAAATATGCTGACTCTGTAAACCGTTTGGAGAGGGCTGTAAAGCACTATGAAGCGGTATATAAGTCTAAGGGTTATTGCTATTCCCTGTTCAGGCAGAGGCAGTCAGAAGTGGCATCTTCTCAACCCGCCATTCTCAATAACACTCGAGCAAGAGAGGAGATTCCCCCCCCTTGGGATGGACAGTTCTCAGTGGTGGCCATTTTGTGCATTGGGGTCCTGGCAGGCCACATTGATCGAGGGGCTCCCAAGACAACTGCTCTGGCCTCAGTAAGAACCGGGTTCTCCCAAGAACCGGAGGAGCACTCGAGTGGACCTGCCAACTTCCATATTTCACCACCCTATTTCCCACAGCAATGAGCCGAGACTGCAGGTAGTCCTTGACCTATAATCGTAATGGTCACACATGTGACCAATCCAATTTTATGACCTTTTTGGGGATACATCGTTCGCTAGGGGGCGTTTTTGCTGAAAACTAGAAGCAAAGGCTGGGGATTTTTTGCACAAAAACATAAAACATAGTCATCTTATCATAGGATTCTGTAGAGATTCTCCGTCATCCAGGTCATGGTTGTCCCAAAAGTGCTTTTTCAGGTGGCAACTGGACTTTCTGGTTTTTCTTTGAAGAGGTTTCACATCTCATCCAAGAAGCTTCTTCAGCTCTGACAAGATAGTGGGGGAATGGGAGGATTTATATTCTTTGCAGGCAGCTGGTCATTTGCATCCTTTTAGAGGGTCCTTGAAGCACTTGGAGGTTTATCTGTGTCCTCAGGGTCATCTGAGTAGTGCAAATGGTTCCTGTAGTCTGCAATTTTTCCCCCTCTGGAAATCCATTCCTACTCCCATACCACTCAAAGGGTCTTCATCCCAAATTGCATAGCTAAAAGTCTGTAGAGATTCTCCATCATCCAGGTCATGGTTGCCCCAAAGGTGCTTTTTTCAGGAGGCAACAGGATTTTCTTGTTTCTTCTTTTGAAGACATTTCGCTTCTCATCCGAGAAGCTTCTTCAGCTCTGACTGAAGTGGGGAATGGAAGGATTGTTATTTTTTGCAGACAGCTGGTCATTTGCCTCCTTTTAGAGTGTTGTTGAAGCACTTGGAGGTTTATCTGTGTCCTCAGGGTCACCTGAGCGGTGCTCCTGGTTCCTGTAGTCTGCAATTTTTCCTCTGGAAATCCATTTCTACTACCACATCATTCAAAGGGTGTTCATCCCAAATTGCATAGCTGAAAGTCTGTAGAGATTCTCCATCATCCAGGTCATAGTTATCCCAAAGGTGCTTTTTTCAGGAGGCAACAGGACTTCCTTGTTATCACAGGATGCCGCAAATGGTCCTTAAATACATGCCAAGATCCCTAAATGTGGTCACATGACCCTGGGAGGAGGCTGGCTATTGAAACTTCAGAACTGAGTTGCAAATCCCTATTGTAGGGTCCGTCATAACTATGAACAGTTGCTGGGTGGCTCATTGTGAATCGATGACTACCATTATCTCCCTAGTACTGGTACTCGGGCACTTGTTACCTGTGACCTGAGTAGACATCTAATTGATAGTTTCAATCAGTAGTGGGTTCTAAAACCCTTTACTACTGGTTTGTGTGCGCGCTCGCGCTCACGTGCAATGCTTCTGCGCATGCACAGAAGCGTTTGGGGCAAGTGGGTGGAGCCTCCCGGCGGCGGCGCTACCGGTTCTAAGAACCGGGCCAAACCGGGAGCAACCCACCGCTGGTTTCAATCCAATAAAGTATCCCTTTGCAGCTGCCCACTACCCCCTTTCTGCAAGAGAACGAACGGGTACCTCTCTGGGGGCTTCTGCCCATCCAGCACTAAAGCCCATTCACAAAAACTAGCCAAATCCACCATGTGCTTCCTCAGTAAAGATCTTGAGATGTTTTCTGGGTGGTGTATATGAGTCCCCTCCAGTGGTGGGATTCAAATTTTTTTACTACCGGTTCTGTGGGTGGGGCTTGGTGGGCGTGGCATGGCTTGGTAGGCATGGCTTGGTGGGCGTGGCAGGGGAAGGATACTGTAAAATCTCCATTCCCTCCCAATCAGCTGGGACTCGGCAGAGACTAGATGGGGGCGGGGCCAGCCAGAGGTGGTATTTGCCGGTCCTCCGAACTACTCAAAATTTCCGCTACCGGTTCTCCAGAACTGGTCAGAACCTACTGAATCCCGTCTCCCAATCCCTGCTTCTCCTTTTTTCCCCTTCCTCTTTTTCTACGATGAGGAGTTCAGCCACACCTTTGGCCCTTCCATGTTCTTTCCATGCCCCCCTGGACCCATCTCTAGAAATAATATTTTTTTTAACAGTTGAAAAAGTGAATGGAGCCAGTATCCACCAAGAGATTGTAGGAACCCCCCAAAAGGAAGAGAAAATCCCCACAAAATGCTTGGGAGCCCCCAGGAGAAAGGAGGATATTCTACGGAGTCCTCTGGGAATAAGAGGCCACCCCACCGATCATGCGCGGACAGCCAGGCTTTGCCAACTCACCCATCTGTGTCCTGGAAGTTCACGTTCACCCGTTTGGTCGATCCGAGGAGCTCTGGGGAGAAGAGAGAGAAGAGCGATGGGTTAGAGGAGGGGAAGCCTTTTCCCTGAGAATCTCTCCAAGCACTCCCGGAAATGCATCCGCTGCCCAAAATACCCACTTTGGGAATAATCGGTCTGCGTTTCCATCACAGCACCTCCATTACGAAGCCGGCTTCCTTCCGAAATGAAGCCAGCCGCCTCCCTGACGTTCCTCGAGAAGCTTTTAAGGAAGACGCTTTCTCGGAGGGTCTTTGGAGAACGCCTGCCAAGAGGTGGAGGTCTATTTTTATTATCCCGTTCTACGGTCTTGGTTATTATGAAGCATTGTTTGGCTCTGGTGTATTATTCTCTGGATGTTTTCCTGCGATGCTGTACGTCACTGTGCATTGTGAGGATTCAGCGACCTAACCAATTTGGTAACTCAACAAATGGATGCATTCTGAGCTCGGTTTTGCCTGGAGGGTCCAGCAAAATGGAAGTTTGGATTGGTCTAAAAGTGACCAATCTGTCGAATTCCCTGCTGGTCACACGTGGCTACTGGAGCCAGGTGAGGACAGGGCCCTGCACCTCTGGCCCTTTTACAAAAGGGACCCTCAGCAGAGACATAGGAAGCAGGCACGAGAGAGTGCACCCACTCAGCCACCCATACACATGTTAAGAATTTGTGGTTTATTTTTCCCATCTTCACAACCCATCTGCTGGCTACTAACACAACCCAAGCCTTTGTTCGTCCAGGCCATCTTTTCAAATGGAGGTGGTGGGTAGAAGGAAGGCAGTGCTTTAAATCAGGGGTCTCCAACCTTGGCAACTTTAAGACTTGTGGACTTCAACTCCCAGAATTCCTCAGCCAGCTATCCAACCTTGGCGACTTTAAGACTTGTGGACTTCAACTCCCAGAATTTGTTGCTGGCTGAGGAATTCTGGGAGTTGAAGTCCACAAGTCTTAAAGTTGCCAAGGTTGGAGACCCCTGCTTTAAATGACTGGACTCCCAGGAGGGGATGATGGGCTTTGCAAAACTGAGGAGGCTGTGGAAGCATGACATAAAGCATGACGTAAAGCATGACATTCTGGCACCCCATTTCACCCTAGGGCGGTGTACCTCAATCTCGGCAGTTTTCAGATGGTGTGGAGTCTGACTCCCAGAATTGCCCAGCCAGCATGCTGGGGCCACCTTCTGGAAGCGAGAAGCAACTGAGGGGGTCTCTGGATCTTTGAGGACCCCACCAATAGACCCTGCGAATGGATTATTTGTGGAAAACGGGGTTCTACGTGCAGGAAATAATCCAAGAAAGGAGCCTTAATTGTCAGTTGGGAAGATTGGCGGTTGTATTAGGGGCAGCACGGGGCACAGGCGGCTTCTTGAATTGGTGTTGCCCATTTGTGCATTTGGATTTCCACTGGTCTCTCTTCCCTGAGGAGTTCGCCCTGGAGAAACATGTCAGACTAACATGGCAAAAGATTTAGGCAATATATACCGCCACCTCAACCTGGATGAGAAAGAACCAGCCTGCCAGACTCCCCTGCCACTTTTGCCCAGGTCCCCCCAAATCCATCCTTGTCCCACTTCTGCATGACACTCTACATTTTTAAAGTAATGGGCACGAAAAGTCATATTGTGCATACATGTATCTGTCTTCAAAGTATTTGGTCAGAATAGAATAGAATAGAATAGAATAGAATAGAATAGAATAGAATAGAATAGAATAGAATAGAATAGAATAGAATAGAATAAATGAAAAATAGAATAGAATAGAATAGAATAAATGAAAAATAGAACAGAACAGAATAGAATAAAATAGAATAGAATAGAATAGAATAGAATAAATGAAAACAGAATAGAATAGAATAGAATAGAATTAGAAAGAATAGAATAGAATAGAATAGAATAGAATAGAATAGAATTAGAAAGAATAGAATAGAATAGAATAGAATAGAATAGAATAGAATAGAATAGAATAGAATAGAATAGAAATAACTTTATTGCCACTTTGATTATTCAAAGGTATACATTAAAATGAAATTTTGTTGCATACAGCTCTCAAAGGGTCACCATGTCCAGTACAACCCTACATAAACATGACAAAATAAAGAAATAAAATTATGTATATATTCACATATATTATTATATGACCCAGAGAAACAACATAGTCTAGTCCGGATGTATACATGTACATGGCGAGATAAACAAATCTTGCGAATTTACCAGATGGATGGCATAGGGAACAAAGCTGTTACAGAATCTGGTAGTCCTGCCAGAAATACTTTGAAACCTCCTCCCAGAGGGGAGAAACAGAAATAGGCTGTGGAGTTGGTGTGTGGGGTCTCTCTCAATGCTTTAAGCTCTAAGCCCATAGCGCTTATAAGCAGTATCCCGAATGACAGGAAGCGAGCTTCCTGTAATCTTCTCCACTGTCCTTACCACTCTCTCTATGGACTTTCTATCTGAGGCGCTGCCCCACAAGGTCCATGCCCCACACCTTGCGTTCCTGAATGAAATAACAAGCTGATAAATACTAATGAGTTTCTATAATGTATAAGTTTCAGCAATTGAGACGTGCTGGAATTAGGATGCAGGTGACGGGGGAAGTCAGGCTGAGGATTGTTTGCACCTCTGTTCAGGCTGATTGCAATTCTTCTGAAGATACTCCATATTTCCCATGTCTCCCCCACGTATGTATGTTGTTATATGCCTTTCTTAATTGTTTTTAAATTGTTTTTTAATGATTTGTTTGGTTGTTCCTAAAATGTTGTACGCCGCCCTGAATCCTTAGGGAGTAGGGCAGCATAGAAGAACCTCCAAATAAAATAATAAAATAAAATAAATAAACTTTGGAAGGAGAACAGCCAAGACTTCGTGCTGAGCTCAGGTGGCCCTAAATCCCAGGTATAAATCCTGGCACAATCTGGCTGCCCAAAAAGCAGTTAAGGGAGTTTTGGGCTAGAAAAGGACATTCCACAGCTGGATTCACACAGCTGGCTAAAGCTGTAAGTTGAACCAAGTACAATTGCTGCATTCACATAATGTACTCTGCCCAAACCAACCACTTGTGGTTTAATGGGATAACACACACACACACACACACACACACACACACACACACACACACACACACACACACACACACACGGGATAAGATAATACCTGGGTTCCAACAACACATTGTACCACAGGTTCTCCTTCCTAATTTTAATCCAGATGAGCAGGTTGTGGGAACTAGCCTACCTGTGGCTAGAGAAAAAGAATGGGTTGTAGTTATGGGATGAAGCCTGGGGAAGGGTCCCGGGGCACCTGGTGGTCCCTGAAGTTCTTTCTTTTGACAATGACCTACCTGCGCCCCTCCTCACCAGGCACTGGCAGCTTTTCTTTCTGCCTTTCCTTGACCAGTGAGTGGGGTGCGAGCAACTTGTGCCACAAAATGTAGCTGTGCCAGCACCTTGTTTCCTCCAGAGGAGGAGGAGGACAGGACCTCAGCTGACCCTCCTAAAAAGAAGAACGGCCTGCCATCCAGTTCGCCAGTGGCAGGACGGGGCAGCGTTGCTCCCACTGCCTGCTCGTCCCAAACAGCCACAAGTTGCCAGGGATCCCCTCTGCCAATTACCAAGCTTTAGTAAAAAGGCAGAAAGAAGCCTTTGTAAACGGCGCTCACCCAAACTTTTGCCTTTGAATAAAATTTGACAGTTGGAAAAGATGCCACCAGGCCTGGTTTTTGGCACCGTTGACGAATGCATCCGGCTCGCCTTCAACGATGCTCCTTGCACTCAAAAGTGCTACAGAAGCCAACCTCCAGGACATCAGAAATGTGTCTGCTCACAGCCCCCCTGGCTCTGCTCCAATGGGGATTGATTGAGTGACTGAGCTGACCAACTGAGTAGGGTTAGGGGTCCTCCGTGACTGGCAGCCGCACCTCCTATGTTCTTGCCAAGATGGCCCTGAACTGGACCAGGAGAGGTGCTGGGCCATGCAGGAAGCAGGCAGCCCTGCAGGGTAAGGAGTGGGGCCTCAAGGCTTCTCTGGGTAATGGCTTGCCCACCCCCAAACTGGCTGGCCAGTGCAGGGGCTGATAATGGTCCCCTTGGCCTTGGAAAGAGCCCACCTGAGCCTTCTGCTGAGCTTAGTCAGTCCTTTCCCCATCTCTGCTCCAAAGAGGAAAGGCTCCCTCCCTTCGCCGGCCCCTAACTCAAACCTTTCATTTCCTGCTACAGTTTTATTAGCCTCCCCCTGGGTTGGCTCCCTGCCAAAGAGATGGTAGGTAGAGCAGCTGCCAAATCGACAGGAGCAGAAGAAGCTCGTAGCGGCTGCTGGGCTCCCTAACCAGCCCCATCACACCTCTCCCAACCTTAGAGCCCAGCACAGGCCCACTCGGTAGAAGCTGCAGGGAGGGGAGGACCAGCAAGGGGAGGACCAGCACATCTGGAGGAAGGGTGCTTTGCCCTCCCAGGGGAGGGGGCTGAGGGAGACCCCGCAAACCCATGCAATTTATTTTATTTTATTTATTTATTTATTTTGTCAACACGTGTACAAGATAACAGGTATGATATAAACATAAACAAAAGCAAAGTATGTATAGGTAAATAAATTCAGACAATAGGACAGTAGGACAGGGACGGTAGGCACGATGGTGCGCTTATGCACGCCCCTTACAGACCTCTTAGGAATGGGGTGAGGTCGACTGTAGACAGTCCAAGGTTAAAGTTTTTGGGGTTTGGGGAAGAAACCACAGAGTCAGGTAGTGCATTCCAGGCATTGACCACTCTGTTGCTGAAGTCGCATTTTCTGCAGCCGAGTTTCGAGCGGTTTACATTAAGTTTGTATCTATTGTGTGCTCGTGTGTTGTTGCGGTTGAAGCTGAAGTATTCATTGACAGGTAGGACATTGTGGCAGATGATTTTATGAACTACATTTAGATCATAAATTTAAATTTGAATTTAGATCATTTAAATCCAGAGTTTAAATCTCTGGTGCGGCCCCTCCTGCCTTCACCGTCCATCCCTCGGTGCCAAGGAAGGAGCAGCAAAGATGCCACCCAAGGGTGGAGGGTGAGGCAGAGCCTAGCTGGCAGGAACAGGAGTGGAGAAGGGCCATCCGTCTTCCAGACAGAGGAAGAATCTGCAGGCTAGCCAGTGGAGGAGATGTGTGTCGAAGGGAAAGGAGGGGAGGGGGAAGAGGAAGCGCAGAGGAGCCAAGAGGGAAGGGGGAGGGCAGGGCACCGGAAAGATTTTTGCTCACATTCTCATTTGCTTTTATTCTTAGCATCTCCACAGCAGAAGAGATGCCAGCTGACCACAAGCCTGGAGTTTCTTGAAAAGAGAAAGAGGGAGACGGAGGAGGCTTCCAGACAGCAGAGGTACCGCAACGCCCACCCGTCTGCTCAAAGCCAGGAGCAGAGCTGCAGGGGGCTTTGCCAGAAGAGACCCCCCCCCATTTGGAGGGCCCCGCAATGGGCCCTTGGGAATTGCCCTCCCTCTGAGCATGTGGCCTTATCTTGCAGCATCCTGAGTACCATTTAGAATAGAATAGAATAATAACTTTATTGTCACATTGAATGTACACTAATCGGCATACATTAAAATGAAATTTCGTTGCATACAGCTCTCAAAGGGTCTCCACCTCCAATATACACTACATAACCATGAGAGAATAAATAGATGATAGATAGATAGATAGATAGATAGATAGATAGATAGATAGATAGATAGATAGATAGATACATACATACATACATACATACATACATACATACATACATACATACATACATACATACATACAAAATTATGTATAAACCCACATATATTATTATATGACACAGAATAGCAATAGCACTTAGACTTACCGTGTTTCCCTGAAAATAAGACCCTGTCTTATATTTTTTTGAACCCTGAAATAAGCGCTTGGCCTTATTGCCATGCACTCAAAAGCCCGATTGGGCTTATTATCAGGGGAGATCTTATTTTGGGGGAAACAGGGTATATACCGCTTCATAGTGCTTTACAGCCCTCTCTAAGCGGTTTACAGGGTTCAGCATATTGGCCCCAACAATCTGGGTCCTCATTTTACTGACCTCAGAAGGATGAAAGGCTGAGTCAACCTTGAGCCAGTGAGATTTGAACTGCTGAACTGCAGTGCTGCATTTTAACCACTGTGCCACCTCGGCTCTTGTCGAAAAACAACATAGTCTTGTTCGGATGTATAAATGTACATGGTGAGAAAAACGAATCTTGCGAGTTTACCAGACGGACGGCATAGGGAACAAAGCTGTTCCAGAATCTGGTAGTCCTGCTAAAAATACTTCGAAAACCTCCTCCCAAATTGGAGCAACAGAAACAGACCGTGAAGTGGGTGTGTGGACTCTCTGAGAATGCTTTGAGTTCTAAGCACATAGCGCTTATGAGCAGTATCCTGAATAAGGGGGAGCGAACTTTCTTCTCCACTGTCCTCACCACTCTCTGTAGGGACTTTCTGTCTGAAGCGCTGCTGCCACCAAACCAAACCGTGATGCAACTTGTTGAAACGCTCTTAATCGTGCCTCTGTAAAAAGTGCCCAGGACAGAAGGAGAAAGACGTGCTCTCCTCATCCGAGGCAGGAAATGCAGACACTGGTTTGCACGCTTCACTACGGATGACGTGCGGAGAGACCAATTCAGATTGTCAGATTTCCTCTCACTTCTATGGAAAAGCTCTCGTGGCATGGAAAACATGAGGCACTGCCTGGTGAAAATCAGGCTGAACGAGGCGGTCGGTGCCTGGAGTAAGAGAGGGTCGCAAGGGCAGCAGGAGCAGAAGAGGCCAGGAGGAACCATAGAAGGAAGCACAGCCATGGGGTGCCCAGGGTGCAGGTTCCAGGATTGCCTTCTGCAAAATACAGCACATAGCGACCTGTTTAAGGTCAAAAAAGTCAAGATGGCAGACACAATGAGGGTGATTGAAATGATTTACATTTAAAAAACAGGTGGCATTTTGATCAGACTTCAGATAGTTCTCGACCTACGACCATAATTGAGTTGGAAATTTCTTTCGGCATTTGTTAAGTGAATTCCCCCCATTTTATGATCTTTCTTGCCACATTTCCTAAGTGAATCACTGCACTTGTTAAGCTAATAACACGGTTGTTAAGTGAATCTGGCTTCCCCATTGACTTTGCTTCTCAGAAGGTCGCAAAAGATGATCACATGATCCTGGGGCATTGCGACCGTCATAAATATGAGCCGGTTGCCAAGCGTCTGAATTTCGATCACGTGACCATGGGGATCCTGCGACGGTCGTGTGAAAAACAGTCATAAGTCGCTTTTCCAGTGCCGTTGTAACTTTCAACGGTCACTAAATGAACTGTTGTAAGTTGAGGACTACCTGTATTGCAGTCGCCATCTTTACTTTTTTGACCACACCCTGAAGATCCCCAAAATCATAAGATTTGCTAGAAAGGGAGGCAGTGAGGGGGATCAAATGAGCACAATCAGGCCAGGTAGCAACTCACCATCCAAGGTGCTACCAGATGCCGCACTGGTCTTCCTTACACATTCCCCCTCCTCGAACCGCGTCCTTCTCCCTGAGAAGCCGCTCCACACAGACATGGGCTTGCCTTAGTTCCCACATAACACCAAGCCCTAGTTTGCTCTTTCTTTGGTTCTGCTTAGCGCTGGGTGAAAACAGCCACGGCAGCTGAGGTTCTTTGCAACATACACAGTTAGGGACTTTTTACTTTAAGCTGACATTAAGCCGCTTTTAGAGCTGAAGTCACAATTTCAAAAGATCAGAAAACTGTGCTGGGGAGCAGGGGTGAAATTCAAAAATTTTCCCTACCAGTTCTGTGGGCGTGGCTTGGTGGGTGTGGCAAGGGAAGGATACTGCAAAATCTCCATTCCCATCCCACTCAGGGGCCAGCCAGAGGTGGCATTTGCCAGTTCTCCGATCTACTCAAAATTTCTGCTATCAGTTCTCCAGAACCTGTCAGAACCTGCTGAATTTCACCCCTGCTGGGGAGGCAGGTCGTTTCTCCACCTTGGCCACTTTAAGATGTCTGGACTTCAACTCCCAGAATTCCCCAGCCAGCTTTGCTTGAAGTAGCTAAGTTTGAGAAACACTACTGTGGGGAAACATGAGAGGAGTGGTGACATGCAGCAAATGTTTGCATGCAGCCAGATTTTAGATTTATTATTAGAGTTGGAAGGGACCTTGTAGGCCATCTAGTCCAACCCCCTGCTCAAGCAGGAGTTCCTACACCATTTGAGACAGATGGCAGTCCAGTCTCCCCTTGAAGGTCGCAAGTGTTGGGGCTCTCACAACCTCCGCTGGCAAGCTGTTCCACTGGTTGATCGCTCTCACCGTCAGAAAGTTTCTCCTCACTTCCAGGTTGAATCTCTCCTTGGTCAGCTTCCATCCGTTATTCCTTGTTTGGCTTTCTGGTGCCATAGAGAACAGCCTGACCCCCTCCTCTCTGTGGCATCCCCTCAAGTATTGGAACACTGCTATCATGTCACCCCTGGTCCTTCTCTTCGCCAGACTGGCCAAGATGTTTGCATGTATGTATGCATGTATGCAAGTGCCAGGCCTTTGAGCAACCCACGAAGGGAAGTCAAGACATGCTATGATATCATCTTCCTAAAACCTATTCAGCCTGACAACAGTTATAATAACAGCCATGAAAGCCAGTTTGGTTGCATCAACAGATGGGTTTGCTAAAATGCAGGTCCTTAATGGAAGAGAAGGTGAATGAGGCTACCTCTTTTTCTTTCTTTCTTTCTTTCTTTCTTTCTTTCTTTCTTTCTTTCTTTCTTTCTTTCTTTCTTTCTTTCTCTTTCTTTTTCTTTTTCTTTCTTTTTTTCTTTCTTTTTCTTTCTTTCTCTTTTTCCTTCCTTCCTTCCTTCCTTCCTTCCTTTCTTCCTTCCTTTCTTTCCTTCCCTCCCTCCCTCCCTCCCTCCCTCTCTCTCTCTGAGAGAGAGAGAGAGAGAGAGAGAGAGAGAGAGAGAGAGAGAGAGAGAGAGAGAGAGAGAGAGAGAGAGAGAGAGAGAGAGAGAGAGGAGTATTTAGCTGTCATCCCCAACCTGGTTCCTTTTGGGTGGTGACAAGCAAAGTCCCCCAGCTGTGCTGACTCAGAGCTCCCAGTTGGTAGCCCCCCCTCCCTACAGAGCCCCCAACCTTTCTGTCACTTTTGCTTCCAGCCCATCTGCCACTCAAACTTCCACCCTTCCTCCAGGACTGGAAGTTCTCCGCCTCGTCACCACAGGCATCCCATTCTGCAATCAGGGTACAGGAGACCTAAAATGGAGTGCGTGTGTGTGTGTGTGTGCATATAACAATCAGGGAATGATTCACTGCCAAGCATGAGGATTTAGCAAACGGACAGGCGAGCTGTCTCAAAGGTGGCTTTTTTCTTCTTCAAAAGGCAACCAGATTTTTTTTTCCTTGAGGAAAAAAGAAGACATTTCACTTCAAAGAAGCTTCATCAGTTCTGATAATGGTGGGGGGAATGGAAGAATCCTATTTCTTGGCAGTCATCTGGTCGTTCGCATTCTCCGTGACAGCCGTTGATGCCACTTGGGGATTTATCTGTGCCCTCAGAGTCTCCTGAATCAGGCTGCAATAGGTTGTGGGGGCTTCCTGGAACTCCTGCAAGGGCTGCGTTGTAGACAGGAGATAGGGGGTGTATTATTCCTCTCCCCTCTGTTGAGGGAGGGGTGTTCCGTTCTAACATAGATGGACTCTTTGCCCCCCCCTTTCAAACCAATGGTCCTCTGACAGGGTAGGAATTTTCCTACCAAGAGGCAATCTTTGGATCTTGCTTCCTCGAAGTCATTTGTATTTAGAAAATAAAACCGAGATTCAAATCTAATTAACAAAATATTTATTTCAGTACAAAAGTAATAAAAAATAAACCCTTAATAAGCTACATCTTTTCAGCTAATGGATTCACGTCTGCCTTCAGCAGGCATGGAAGAAGAAAGGAAAGTGGGAGTTGACAAAACTCCTGGAATGCACGCATGCGTAGTAAAACATATCACATGTCTGCTTGATTATAAATACAATAAACCTTAGAAAACAGTAGAGATGCACAACTGGCAATTATTCACATCGTGACATCCTCTCTATCCAAAATGTGGACTTTGCCATCTTCAAAAGAGTGGCCTTTGTCTTTCAAATGGAGATGGACCACTGAATCTTGTCTTGGCGGGTTTCATCTCCTACGGTGCACCATGTGCTTCTGAAGTGGTTGTTTCGTTTCACCAATCTACAGTGTATAATGCACAATGAAGCTTCTTGGATGAGAAGCGAAAATGATAGAAGGTGTTGAAGCTACAGGAACCTTGGGGGCAAGTGATCATGCAATATTGGAATTCAACATTATGCAAACACAAGCAGTAGAACAAAGTCAAACTAGAGACTTGGACTTTAAGAGAGCTAATTTCAATAAACTTAGAGAAAGTTTGGGAAGGATTCCATGGACAAGAATCCTCAAGGGGAAAACAACTCAAGAAGCTTGGGAAATTTTGAAAAGTGAGATTATAAAAGCCCAGTCTAGCACAATACCAATGAAGAAGAAAAATAATAGGTCTCAAAAGAAACCAGCATGGCTGCATAAAGAACTCTCTGACAAATTGAAAGTCAAAAAGGACAAGTATAAAAAGTGGAAAGAGGGGCAAATAACTAAGGCAGAATACCAGAAAATAGCCCAAACCTGTAAAGATGAAGTGAGGAAAGCTAAGGCTCACAATGAACAAAGGCTTGCGACAAAAGTAAAAAGTAACAAAAAAAGCTTCTTCCAACATATTAAAAACAAGAAAAAAGTCAAGGAAACAATTGGTCCATTGCAGGGAGAAAGCGGCAAGAAGGTGACAAGCAACAAGGAGAAAGCAGAGCTACTTAACACGTATTTTGCATCTGTCTTTACACAAAAGGAAAAAACAGTCCAACCTATCAAAAACAGCATCACAAAAAACATATTAGGAACACAAGTTAAAATAGGGAAGAAAATGGTAAGGGAACACCTGTCTACCCTAGATGAATTCAAATCACCAGGATCAGATGGATTACACCCCAAGGTTCTGAAGGAACTGGCAGATGAGATCTCAGAACCACTGAACTATTTCTTTCAAAGATCCTGGAGCACCGGGGAACTGCCAGAGGACTGGAAAAGAGCTGATGTAGTTCCCATCTTCAAAAAAGGAAAAAAAACAGATCCAGGAAACTACAGACCTATCAGCCTGACCTCAATACCAGGGAAGATTTTGGAAAAGATAATCAAGCAACGAATCAATGAACACCTAGAAGCAAACACAGTAATAACCAAAAGCCAACATGGGTTTGTCAAAAACAGATCATGCCAGACTAATCTTATTGCATTCTTTGACAAAGTGACAAAATTAGTGGACCAGAGGAATGCTGTTGATATAGCTTACTTTTTATTTATTTATTTATTTATTCGGCTTTCTTATATGCCGCCCAACTCCCGAAGGACTCAGGGCGGCGTACAGCATAGGAAAATACAAGAAACCAATAAACAAAATTTAAAAACATAATATAAAAATTAAAAATGCAATATAAAAACAACCATGCAACAACCAAGCATACCCGGGGGAGAGTTCAGCTGGAGTTAAGCTCTGCCCCCTGCCTGCAGGAAAAGCCATGTCTTAACGGCTTTTCGGAAGGCCAGCAGGGTGGGGATGGTTCGGGTCTCTGGAGGAAGTTGGTTCCAGAGCGCGGGGCCTGCCACAGAGAAGGCCCTCCCCCTAGGACCCGCCAGCCGGCATTGCTTAGCCGATGGGACCTGGAGGAGGCCAACTCTGTGGGCCCTAACCGGTCGAAGGGAAGTATGAGGCAGAATGCGGTCCCGGAGATAACCCGGCCCTAAGCCATGAAGGGCTTTAAAGATGGTGATCAACACCTTGAATTGGACCCGGAGACAAATGGGTAACCAATGCAGCTGGCGGAGTAAAGGTACTTGGACTTCAGTAAGGCATTTGATAAAGTAGACCATAACCTACTACTAGATAAAGTAGAAAAATGTGGGTTAGACAGCAACACCACCAGATGGATTCAAAACTGGGTGACCAACCGCACTCAACGAGTAGTGCTCAATGGAACTGCATCTACATGGAGGGAAGTATGCAGTGGAGTACCCCAAGGCTCTGTTTTAGGCCAAGTACTCTTCAACATCTTCATCAATGACTTGGACGAGGGGATAGATGGGGAACTCATCAAATTTGCAGATGACACCAAACTGGCAGGAATAGCCAACTCTCCAGAAGATAGGTTCAAGATTCAGAAGGATCTTGACAGACTTGAACATTGGACGCTATCAAACAAAATGAAATTCAATGGTGAAAAAAGTAAGGTTCTACGTTTAGGCAAGAAAAACAAAATGCACAGGTACAGCATATGTGGTACCTTGCTCAACAGTAGTAACTGTGAGAGGGATCTTGGAGTCCTAGTGGACAACCGTTTAAATATGAGCCAGCAGTGTGCAGCAGCTGCCAAAAAAGCCAACACAGTTCTAGGCTGCATTAACAGAGGGATAGAATCAAGATCACGTGAAGTAATAATACCACTTTACAATGCCTTGGTAAGGCCACACTTGGAATACTGCATTCAGTTTTGGTCGCCACGATGTAGAAAGGATGTTGAGACTCTGGAAAGAGTGCAGAGAAGAGCAACAAAGATGATTAGGGGACTGGAGACTAAAACATATGAAGAACGGTTGCAGCAACTGGGTATATCTAGCTTAATGAAAAGAAGGACTAGGGGAGATATGATAGCAGTGTTCCAATATCTCAGGGGTTGCCATAAAGAAGAGGGAGTCAAACTATTCTTCAAAGCACCTGAAGGTAGAACAAGAAGCAATGGGTGGAAACTAAACAAGGAGAGAAGCAACTTAGAACTAAGGAGAAATTTCCTGACAGTTAGAACAATTAATCCGTGGAACAGCCTGCCTCCAGAAGTTGTGAATGCTCCAACACTGGACGTTTTTAAGAAGATGTTGGATAACCATTTGTCTGAAGTAGTGTAGGGTTTCCTGCCTAAGCAGGGGGTTGGACTAGAAGACCTCCAAGGTCCCTTCCAACTCTGTTATTATTATTATTATTATACAATTGTATCACAGCGGCCAGTTGTTTCGCCGGATTTGGCATTGATTACTAGTCGAGCCCCACCCAGGGGCCTAGGAAGTCGTAATGTATTTTCGAAGTATATGTGCAGAACCGAGCAGTGCGGCTTTCTGCATTTGACTGATGGTGATTTTGTCAATTTTGAGCTGTTTTAAATGTAATTCCAGTGCTTTTGGGATAGCACCCAGTGTTCCAATCACCACTGGAATTACCACTGCTGGTTTGTGCCATAATCGTTGGATTTCGATTTTTAAGTCCTGGTATTTTGCGATTTTTTCGTGTTCCTTTTCATCGACCTTGCTCTCTCCTGGTATTGCAATGTCAATTATAGTCACCTTGTTGTTCTCGACCAGCGTGATGTCTGGTGTATTATGCGCCAGTACCTTGTCTGTTTGTATACGAAAATCCCACAAGATCTTGACCATCTGATTTTCAGTGACTTTTTCAGGCTTGTGTTCCCACCAGTTTGTAGCAGTATGGATGTTATAATTTTTGCATAAATTCCAGTGGATCATTTGTGCAACAGAGTTGTGTCGTAATTTGTAATCAGTCTGCGCGATTTTCTTGCAGCAGCTGAGCACATGGGCTACAGTTTCATCAGCTTCCTTGCATAATCTGCATTTAGCATCATTTGAAGATTTATCAATTTTGGCCTTTATGGCATTTGTACGAATTGCCTGTTCTTGTGCGGCCAGGATCAATGATTCTGTTTCTTTCTTTAAAGTACCAGATGTTAACCATAACCAAGTTTTTTCACTGTCCACTTTGTCTTTTATTTTTTCCAGAAATTGGCCATGTAATGCTTTATTTTGCCAACTCTCCATTCTTGATTTTATCACATTTTTTCTGTATTCTTGTTTCGTCTGTTGGACCTTCAGTAGATTTTTGTTCTTTACTTCAATTAATAGATGTTCTTGACTTTCTTTTAAATAATCCGCCAATGCATGCTTTTCTTCTTCAACTGTTTTTGATAATATTTATTATCAAATAAATCAAATTATTATTATTATTATTATTATTATTATTATTATTATTATTATTATTATTATTATTATTATTATTATTATTATTATTATTATTATTATTATTATTATTATTATTATTATTATTATTATACAATTGTATCACAGCGGCCAGTTGTTTCGCCGGATTTGGCATTGATTACTAGTCGAGCCCCACCCAGGGGCCTAGGAAGTCGTAATGTATTTTCGAAGTATATGTGCGGAACCGAGCAGTGCGGCTTTCTGCATTTGACTGATGGTGATTTTGTCAATTTTGAGCTGTTTTAAATGTAATTCCAGTGCTTTTGGGATAGCACCCAGTGTTCCAATCACTACTGGAATTACCACTGCTGGTTTGTGCCATAATCGTTGGATTTCAATTTTTAAGTCCTGGTATTTTGCAATTTTTTCGTGTTCCTTTTCATCGACCTTGCTATCTCCTGGTATTGCAATGTCAATTATAGTCACCTTGTTGTTCTCGACCAACGTGATGTCTGGTGTATTATGCGCCAGTACCTTGTCTGTTTGTATACGAAAATCCCACAAGATCTTGACCATCTGATTTTCAGTGACTTTTTCAGGCTTGTGTTCCCACCAGTTTGTAGCAGTATGGATGTTATAATTTTTGCATAAATTCCAGTGGATCATTTGTGCAACAGAGTTGTGTCGTAATTTGTAATCAGTCTGTGCGATTTTCTTGCAGCAGCTGAGCACATGGGCTACAGTTTCATCAGCTTCCTTGCATAATCTGCATTTAGCATCATTTGAAGATTTATCAATTTTGGCCTTTATGGCATTTGTACGAATTGCCTGTTCTTGTGCGGCCAGGATCAATGATTCTGTTTCTTTCTTTAAAGTACCAGATGTTAACCATAACCAAGTTTTTTCACTGTCCACTTTGTCTTTTATTTTTTCCAGAAATTGGCCATGTAATGCTTTATTTTGCCAACTCTCCATTCTTGATTTTATCACATTTTTTCTGTATTCTTGTTTCGTCTGTTGGACCTTCAGTAGATTTTTGTTCTTTACTTCAATTAATAGATGTTCTTGACTTTCTTTTAAATAATCCGCCAATGCATGCTTTTCTTCTTCAACTGTTTGCTTTACTTGTAGTAGTCCTCTGCCACCTGATTTTCTGGGCAGGTAAAGTCTATCAGTGTCACTACGTGGATGTAAACTGTAGTGCATTGTCATTAGTTTTCTGGTGTTTCGGTCCAAAATGTCCAAATCAGCTTGTGTCCAGTTAATTATACCAGCCGTGTATCTTATGACTGGTATTGCCCAGGTATTCATGGCCTTGATGGTGTTTCCACCATTTAATTTAGATTTCAAAATTTTCCTAACTCTGTTGGTGTACTCTCTTCTAATGATAGTTTTCACTTCTCCATGTCTGATGTTATCCAACTGCAGAATGCCCAGATATTTATAGGCTTCATTTTGATTGCATTTAATTAATTGGCCATTGGGCATTTCAATTCCGTCACATGTAGTGATTTTGCCCCTTTTCATAGATACAGTGGCACATTTTTCCATGCCAAACTGCATTGAGATATCTGTGCTGAATATTAGGACTGTGTTGGTCAGATTATTATTATTATTATTATTATTATTATTATTATTATTATTATTATTATTATTATTATTATTATTATTATTATTATTATTATTATTATTATTATTATTATTATTATTATTATCTTCGAGGAAAAACCAAAAAAAAAAGTCCAGTTGCCTTTTGAAGAAAAAAGCACCTTTGAGACAACTATCACCCAGAGGCAGGGGTGGGTCCCTAATTTTTTTACTACCACTCTGTGGGCGTGGCTTATTTTGTGGGTGTGGCTTGCCAGCCATGTGACCGGGTAGGCGTGGGCCTCGGGAGCTTGGCAGTGGCTGGAGAAGCGGGGGGTCATTGCCCACCCGCAACGCAGCCCCCCGCAGAGGGAGCAGCAAGACCGCGGCAGCAGTTCTTCTAGGAGGCTCTGTCCGGCCTGAATGCTTCTCCCCATTCGATGATCCTAGGCTCCTGCCGCCCATTCCCCCTCCCCTCAGCAGCTCGAGACGCCTTGAACATGTGAAAATGCCTGGGATCATCACCGCGTGTTCGTGGCTTCTCGGACTGCTGAAGGGAGGGGAATGGAGATAGCTCCTGCCGCCCGTTCTTTCAGCGTCTCACGCGCTCCCTCAGCCATCCTCCCCTGCTTGGACTCACTGTGGGGTAGGAAGGCAGCGCATGTGCAGTGCCGGAATCTCGGCTTCTGGGCATGTGCAGAAGAAAAAATAAATAAAAAATAAAAAAAAATTTTTAATGGCGGCGCCCAGGCACCGGCAACCGACCGCACCCGTACTGTGACGTCACCAACGGGCTGCTACCGGTGCTATAGAGTGGACCGCACTGGTAGGAACCCACCACTGCCCAGAGGGCTGAGAATCTCCACAGGCGAACAGACCAGGCGAACAGACCAACTACAACAAGGAAGCATCCTGAAGCATCCATTCCTACTGCCTCTTCTCGGCTCACTCCGACTCTGACCTGGGAATGTCTGATCAACATTCACGCTGAGGAAGGAAAGGCGGGGGCTAGTCACCAGGGCTTTCAGTATGGAAAAGAAGGAAAGCACAGACAAGGAGCACGCAAGTAATAGATTATTATGCAGTAACTTTAATTCCCTAGGAGCAGCTACTAATTATCTGGCATTTACAACTCAAAGAGGCTTTTTAAAAACCCAATCTAGGACGTCAATTCCCTGGCGAAGTGCCCCCTCCCGTCTGCCTTTGTTCCAAGTGGCCCTGCCAACTCCACGCACGCCGCACGGCATCCACGCATCTAGTGGGACCAGACAGGGTGGGCGAGAAGCGTCTGATGCCAACAGCGGGCCTACATCCTGGAAGAGGATTTAATTCTATCTAGGAACACAGTCTTAAGAACGCAGCCAATCTGAATGCTGGCTTAGTTTCACAACCATCCTGCAAGTAGGTTTCTGCTAAGTGGCATAATACTTCCAGGTTGACCCCTGCATTAGCTTGGCTGCCAAATGGACATCTGATGGGCATGGGTTAGACAAGCCCTTTTTTCTGGTTTAGTCATTATGTAAGTCAGTAAAACATCTCCCAAAGCCAAAACGAGGCAGCAATTTCTTGGCTTAGGACAGCATTTCTCAGCCCTGGCAACTTGAAGATATCTGGACTTCACTCCCAGAATTCCCCAGCCAGCATGGGGAATTCTAGGAGTTGAAGTCTGCACATCTTCAAGTCGCCAAGGTTAAAAACACCACTGTCCTAGTAAACAGGGAGTGGCATCAGTGGTGGGTTCCTACTGGTGCGGTCCACTCTATAGCCTGCTGGTGACGTCACAGTACCGGTGCAGTCGGTTGCCGGTGCCTGGGTGCCGCCATTAAAAAAAATTTTTTTTTAATTTTTTTTTTAAATTTCTTCTGCGGATGCCCAGAAGCCAAGCTTCCGACACTGCGCACGCACTGCCTTCCTACCCCACAGTGAGTCCAAGCAGGGGAGGATGGCTGAGGAGCGCGTGAGACGCTGAAAGAATGGGCGGCAGGACCTATCTCAGTCCCCCTCCCTTCAGCAGTCTGAGAAGCCACGAATGCGCAGTGATGATCCCAGGCATTTTCGCACGTTCGAGGCTTTTCGAGCTGCTGAGGGGAGGGGGAACGGGCGGCAGGAGCCTAGGATCATCGAATGGGGAGAAGCATTCAGGCCGGACGGAGCCTCATAGAAGAACCACTGCTGTGGTCTTGCTGCTCCCGCTGCGGGGGGCTGCGTTGAGGGTGGGCAATGCTCCTCCCCCGCTCCTCCGGCCGCTGCCAAGCTCCCGAGACCCACGGCCACCCAGTCACATGGCTGGCAAGCCACACCCACAAAATAAGCCACGCCCACAGAGTGGTAGTAAAAAAATTAGGAACCTGCCCCTGACACACACCCCAAAACGTCAGTGAAAAGAGCAACCACATCAGGAAACATCTTAAAGGGGTTCACTCACTGGTCAGATTCCCCTCTAAGACACCTCGTCTTTCGCACCTCAAAAGCCTGCAGAACAGCCTCCTGCCAATTTGTTTCGACAAACCCTTTAACTGCTGTGAAATGGTCATTCCTTCTGGGCTTTTCAGTGCAAAATCCTCTGTTATCTGTGTTGCCCTTTTTTGCTTTTGTTTTTCCAGCTGTGTCAGAAAGGAATGCCGTATTCTAAGAATATTCATGCCATAATTTCTTGGCTTCTCTTTAGAAGTCCCTCTTCTTCTATACACTTGCTGGGTTTTTTAAAAAAATGCTTTTCAAACATTTATACGTAAAAGAACCATTAAGCCGTATCATTTCCTACATTTGCCCGTCCCTTGATCCCAGAAGCATTAGCCTGATCTGAGAAATAGCAGACTGGAAGAGGCCAGATGTGGGTCTCGGTTCCCCAAAGACAGAAGAGAAGACCACGCAAGAGGCTAACATAATAATGATAATGATAATGATAAAAATTGTTGTTGTTGTTGTTGTTGTTGTTGTTGTTGTTGTTGTTGTTTCTACTGTTGGTCCTTCCCAAAGACCCAGGATAGGCAGATGCTGATAGCACTAAAGGTATCGTCACAGGATATAGCAACAGCACTTAGACTTATATACCGCTTCATAGTGCTTTACAGCCCTCTCTAAGCGGTTTACAGAGTTCAGCCTATTGCCCCCAACAATCTGGGTCCTCATTTTACCCACCTCGGAAGGATGGAAGGCTGAGTCAACCTTGAGCCGGTGAGATTTGAACAGCTGAACTGCTGAACTAGCAATCAGCTGAAGGTTGCAGTTCTGCTTTTAACCACTGCGCCACCTCGGCTCCTCGCTGTTCCAAGTAAAGTTGCCTTTTATTTATTTTGGGTAAATATTTCATTTAGTTTTTTTTATTGTTTTTATTGTTTTAAAATGTTTTAATTGTTTTAATTGTTTTATATTTTTTAATTGTATTATATTTTTTAATGCTAAGCCTCCCAGAGTCATTGATATAGAATCTATAGAAATTGAATAAATTAAATTTTTTTTGCGATTGGCTGATAAGAGATTTTTTAAATTATTTTATCACACCCATTTAAATACATAGTCGCTTGGTAGAGAAAGTGGCAGCATACAAATGTAATAAACTCCTCCCTTCTTCTCCTTTGCCCCTCAACCACAACCCTGTGAGGTGGGTTGGGCTGAGAGAGAGGGGCTATCCCAAAGTCACCCACTTAGGCAGCTTTCAAACTAGAACTCCCTGCCTCCTGGTTTCCAGGCCAGCGCCTGAATGCTACATGAAACTGGCTCTTAGCTAACCTTAGTTCAATATATGCTCAGCATATTCATGGCCACCACTTAACTAGGAGCATATCAATATTTATTTATGCCAATTATGTCACACGTCTATGACGGACCTCAACTTTTGTTCTCCTTCTCAGTTATGGGGTTTTGTCCATTTTGCTACACTTTACACAAAGTTTTGCAATTTCTTTTTAACACCTCACTTGATTCAGTGCAACAAATCCAACATAAGGCACGATGAATCATTTCTTAGACATTAACTTTCCAATAATATTTATTTATTTATTTATTTATTTATTTATTTATTTATTTATTTATTTATTTATTTATTTATCTATTTATTTATTTATTTATTTATTTATTTATTTGGCAGTTTTTCTATGCCGCCCTACTTCCTCAGGACTCAGGGCGGCGTACAACATTTTATGAAAACTCCAAATATTTTGTCTCTTCTGTCAAACTAAGGTCAGCCTACGTGTTCTGAAAATCTTAGGAGACCCAGAACCTGCACCAGGTGCAGAATTTCCTATCCTGAAGGTCTACTTTCTTTCAAGATTTCTGAAGAGCCCCATTTCCTCTCCTGATGCCTGCCTGGGCTAAGGAGCTGCTGGAGACGATCTCTTGGGAACTTCCACACTGTTGGCAATGCTGGCTGGGAATTCTGGGATTTCTTCTTTTCTTTTCTTTTTTATTGATTTCCTATTAAATATATTCCTTAGTGCTTTATAAACATCGTGTTGCCTGGGTATTTAATTTGCTTAACAATACAAATTACATTCTGAATCTCCACCCCTTTTTTCCAACCATTGGTAAAATAAATTCCATGTTTGATAATATTCTACGTTCTCTTTCTGCTTAATTTTCAATATCAAGCTATTCATTTCTGCACAATCTAGTATCTTCTTAGCTATTTCTTCATCTCATGGTATATCTTCATTTTTCCAGTATTGTGCGAAAATAATCCTCGCTACTGTTAAAACATGTAACATTACTTTTCTTATCAAGTTTTATCAAATACATACTTTTCTTATCAAGTTTTTCTGATCTTATATCTGGGGTTTCTTATAGGGCAGCAGGCAAAGAAGTAGCATCTAGACCAGTGTTTCCTAACCTTGGCAATTTTAAGACATATGGACTCCAATACTACATTCAGTTTTGGTCGCCACGGTGTAGAAAGGATGTTGAGACTCTGGAAAGAGTGCAGAGAAGAGCAACAAAGATGATTAGGGGACTGGAGGCTAAAACATATGAAGAACGGTTGCAGCAACTGGGTATGTCTAGTTTAATGAAAAGAAGGACTAGGGAAGACATGACAGCAGTGTTCCAATATCTCAGGGGCTGCCACAAAGAAGAGGGAGTCAAACTATTCTCCAAAGTACCTGAGGGTAGAACAAGAAGCAATGGGTGGAAACTAAACAAGGAGAGAAGCAACTTAGAACTAAGGAGAAATTTCCTGACAGTGAGGACAATTAATCAGTGGAACGGCTTGCCTCCAGAAGTTGTAAATGCTCCAACACTGGAAGTTTTTAAGAAGATGTTGGATAACCATTTGTCTGAAGTGGGGTAGGGTTTCCTGCCTAAGCAGGGGGTTGGACTAGACGACCTCCAAGGTCCCTTCCAACTCTGTTGTTGTTGTTGTTGTTGTTGTTGTTGTTGTTGTTGTTGTTGTTGTTGTTGTTATTATTATTATTATTATTATTATTATTATTATTATTATTATTATTATTATTATTATTATTATTATTATTATTATTATTATTATTATTGTCCCAAAATTCTCCATCCAACACAGCTTGTTTGAGCTACACTGGTCTAGACCGGGGGATCTCTATCCTTGGCAATTTTAAGACGTATGGACTTCAACTCCCAGAATTCCCCAGCCAGCAGAGCTTGTTTGAGATACACTGGTCTAGACCGGAGATCTCCAACTGTGGCAACTTTAAGACTTGTGGACTTCAACTCCCATAATTCCCCACAGTATAGCTTGTTTGAGCTACACTGGTCTAGATGAAAATGCAAGTCCAGATTCTGGGCGTCTGTTCCCAGTCTAGCCTGGAGTTTGGGAATCTGCCCTTCATTCTCGCATGACCCTTTCCCCGTTGCTGGTCTTAGCTTCCCTCCCCATCCAATTATAAAGGCCTCTCCTCCCACTACCATCCTGGGATAATTGGCCATACAAGCCGCTGCCGGAGGTTTCTCTCTGCAGTCAAAGGCGTGCCTTTGGGAGGTGGTTAAGCAAACTGCCTATTATCCAGACAGGTTGCCTTCAACGATCACAGCAAATCTCGGTGCCAAAGAGAAGGTGGCAAGCTGACAGCAAATGGCAAAGCGACTGGCAGGGAACGTCCTCCCAGACAGGGAAGGAGCTGGCAGCCTTGATATGGAAGCTGAGAGCAGGGATGCCAGTTCGGTCCTGCTATCTTAACAGAATAACAGAGTTGGAAGCAAACAAAATGAAATTCAATGGTGAAAAAAGTAAGGTTCTACATTTAGGCAAGAAAAACAAAATGCACAGGTACAGCATATGTGGTACCTTGCTCAATAGTAGTAACTGTAAGAGGAATCTTGGAGTCCTAGTGGACAACCGTTTAAATATGAGCCAGCAGTGTGCAGCAGCTGCCAAAAAAGCCAACACAGTTCAAGGCTGCATTAACAGAGGGATAGAATCGAGATCACGTGAAGTAATAATACCACTTTACAATGCCTTGGTAAGGCCACACTTGGAATACTGCATTCAGTTTTGGTCGCCACGATGTAAAAAAGATGTTGAGACTCTGGAAAGAGTGCAGAGAAGAGCAACAAAGATGATTAGGGGACTGGAGGCTAAAACATATGAAGAACGGTTGCAGCAACTGGGTATGTCTAATTTAATGAAAAGAAGGACTAGGGGAGATATGATAGCAGTGTTCCAATATCTCAGGGGTTGCCACAAAGAAGAGGGAGTCAAACTATTCTCCAAAGCACCTGAGGGTAGAACAAGAAGCAATGGGTGGAAACTAAACAAGGAGAGAAGCAACTTAGAACTAAGGAGAATTTTCCTGACAGTTAGAACAATTAATCAGTGGAACAGCTTGCCTCCAGAAGTTGTGAATGCTCCAACACTGGACGTTTTTAAGAAGATGTTGGATAACCATTTGTCTGAAGTAGTGTAGGGTTTCCTGCCTAAGCAGGGGGTTGGACTAGAAGACCTCCAAGGTCCCTTCCAACTCTGTTATTATTATTATTATAAAGCAGGGATAAAATTCAGCAGGTTTGGACAGATTCTATACAACCAGTGGCGGCGATTATGCGCAGTTCGGAGAACCAGCAAATCACACCACTGACTGGCCCCTCCCCTCCCCACCCCTCCCCCTCACTCCTTCTCTCCTCCTCCTCCTCGGGCTCATCCACACAGAGCAAACATGAGAAGGAGGCGAGAAGCGGCCAGGTTGAACGCTAGAAGACTTGGCCGAACTTTTCTGTTGGTTCTGTGGGCGTGGCTTGGTGGGCGTGGCTTGACCACACACACCAAGCCACGCCCACAGAACTGGTAGGGGAAAATTTGAATGTCAACCCTGGTTGGAAGGGACCTTGGAGGTCATCTAATCCAACCCCCCCCTCAAGGCAAGAGCCTTATACCATCTTGGTCAAATGGATGTCCAATCTCTTCTTGAAAACCTCCAGGGATGAACTGTCCCAAAGGTGCTTTTTTCAAGAGGCAACTGGACTTTCTGATTTTTCTCTGAAGACATTTTGCTTCTCATCCAAGAAGCTTCATCAGCTCTGATTGGATGGTGAGTTGCATTCACACACAGTCTAAACGGATGCAAATGACCAGCGTTGTCTGCAAGGAATATAAATCCTTCCATTCCCCACCTTCCAGTCAGAGCTGGTGAAGCTTCTTGGATGAGAAGCAAAACGTCTTCAGAGAAAAAAAAAAAGAAAGTCCAGTTGCCTCTTGAAAAAGCTCCTTTGGGACAACCATGACCTGGAGGACTGAGAATCTCCAGTGATGAAGCACCCATAACTTCTGGAGACAAGCCGTTCCACTGGTTCATTGTTCTCACTTTCAGGAAATACCTACTTAATTCTAGGTTTTAACAGATTAACAGAGTTGGAAGGGACCTTGTAGGTCATCTAGTCCAACCCCTCCCCCCCCCCGCTCAAGCAGGAGACTTGTCCTTATTTGTACAATTCAATCCTAGATTGCATTAATAGAGGGATAGAATCAAGATCACGTGAAGAGTTAGTACCGCTTTATAATGCCTTGGTAAGGCCACACTTGGAATATTGCATCCAGTTCAGAGGTGGAGTTCCTCCCGGTTCCTCCCGGTTTGCCCGAACCGGTAGCAATCCGTTGGTGATGTCACAATGACGTTACGGAACCGTTTCAGTTGGTGCCGGTCTGTGGGCACTGCCATCTTTTTTTTTTGAATTTTTTTTTATTCTTTGTTTTTATTTTATTTTTTATTTTTCCCCGGTTTTTTTTTCTTCTGTGCATGCGCAGAAGTCGGGTTTCCGGCACTGCGCATGCGTCGCCATCTTCTTTTTAGCTTTTTTTGGGGGGGGGGGATTTTTTTGGGATTTTATTCCACTGTGCATGCGTGCGCGCACACAAAGCGCACATGCGTCCACGAGGCGTGGCCACGCAGCGTGGGAGGAAGCAAACTGGCAGCGAGGTAAGTTAGAACCCACCCCTGATCCAGTTGTAAAAAAGATGTTGGGACCTTAGAAAGAGTGCAGAGAAGAGCAACAAAGATGTTTGGGAAGCTAAAGGCTAAAACATATAAGGAACAGTTGCAGGAATGGGTATACCGTATCTAGTCTAGTGAAAAGAAAGACCAGGGAAGACATGAGAGCAGTCTTCCAATATTTGAGGGGCTCCTACAAAGACGAGGGGGTCAAACTATTTTCCAGAGCACCAAAACACAAGATGGGAAACAATGGATGGAAATTAACCAAGGAGAGAAGCAACCAAGAACTACGGACAAATTTCCTAATGGTGAGGGCAATCAACTAATGAAATAATTTGCCTTCAGAAGTTTTGAGTGCTCCATCACTGGAGGCTTTCGAAAAGAGACTGCACAATCATTTATGTGAAATGGTATAGGGCAGTGATGGCGAACCTATGGCACGCGTGCCACAGGTGGCACGCGGAGCCATATCTGCCGGCACGCAAGCTGTTACCCTAGCTCAGCTCCAGCGTGCATGTGCACGCCGGCCAGCTGATTTTCTGCTCGCACGGAGGCTCTGGGAGGGCATTTTAGGCTTCTGGAGGGCCTCCGGAGGGCCTCTGGGGGTCAGGGGAGCATTTTTGCCCTCCCCAGGCTCTAGTGAAGCCTCTGGAGCCTGGGAAGGGCGAAAAACGGCCCTACTGGGCCCTACCGGAAGTTGGGAAATGGGCCGTTTCCGGCCTCCAGAGGACCTCTGCGGGGGCGGGGGAGGCCATTTTTGCCCTCCCCGGGCATTGAATTATGGGTATAGGCACTCGCATGTGCGTGATAGCGTGCGCACACACGCTTTCGGCACCCGAGGGAAAAAAGGTTCGCCATCACTGGTATAGGGTCTCCTGCTTGAGCAGGGGGTTGGACTAGAAGACCTCTAAGGTCCCTTCCAACTCTATTATTCTATGTTCTACACATACAGGGCAATGATAGGCTTGGATTCAATTGTAAAAAGGAGGGAGGGAAGGAAAGAAGGAAGGAAGGAAGGAAGGAAGGAAGGAAGGAAGGAAGGAAGGAAGGAAGGAAGGAAGGAAGGAAGGAAGGAAGGAAGGAAGGAAGGGAATTCCCCTGCTCCATCAAACAGCTGATTTCTGCAAGTTCTCTGCAGAAGTCTCATCACCCTTTAGAGCAATGCACACTCTCCAACACACACACGCACACACACAAAAGTGGAGAGGAAGGCAGCCATCTGCCACCCAGAGAGACAGCAAACAAGCCGTCTGCTGTGGGCAAACACTTGCCAGCCTCCGAGCCCAAATAGCTGTCAGAAAGGGCCTTTCGTCTTTCACACCCCCAGCGAGCAAGCGAGCGTGCAAGCAGACGGTTTCCTGCCCCTTTGCCCCGCGAGTCACACCGTCCTTCCAGGAAAGAGCCAAGCGCTTGGGAAGAGGGATTTCCGGAGGGGAGGAAAAGGCAGGGCGGCTCCTGTGACCCACTTGGCAAGCCTGGCAGGCCCCTCGTGCCAACTGCTTCCCCCAAATCTGCAACAAGGTGAATTCTCACCCGTCTAAGGGCACCAAAGAATAAGTTACGTTCCACGCTGCGATGAACATAGTTGTGCTTTTAAAGTGCAGCATGCATTTTTGAAAGAATCTAACTTACCTAAGCAAGCACTCCAATCCTCCAACACTCAAAAGCCGGTCAGCACCTGAAGACCCCAGGCTCCCTACATTGCAGGTTGTATTCCCCCCACCCCACTTTCTTTTTTTTATTATTTTTTTTCCACTAAACGTACACAAATATACATACATATACCATATCATCAAAACATCCATAGTAATATATTTCTACCCAAAATATCATAAACGTATCTCCTTAGTTGCTCCTTTTATACTTTTATCTCCAGTGTGCTTACCTTCTATATTTCATACTACTCCCCTCCATCTATCTCCCTCTCTCCCCTCTACCTTCTTCCTCCCTCTCTACCTCTTTCCTACTTCCCTCCTCTCTCTCTTCCCTTCCTTTCTACGTCCTCTTTCTCCATCTTATCCTTCCCTGAGTACATCTAATCATAATCCATTCTATGGTTGCAGACTGGTAATTCAAAAACCCTAATTTCATTCCAACATCGGAGCTATTTCTTAACCTTGTATCTTCCCCTTTATCTATACTTATATATTTAATACATTCTTCCAGGTATATCTACTATTGTTCTAATGCTGTCTCCTTCCTCCTATTTTTGTCGCCTGGGTTTACCACCTCTAATTCTCCACTTTCTTCCTAATTAATTGCTATGGCTTAACTTCCAAGAATGTTCGTTATCTCTTATACCTCTTAATTTTAGGCCGTTTTCTTCCTTCTCCTCAATTAGTATCTTTACTCATCATTTTCTCTCTTTTTTCCAGTTCCATCGTTTCTAAGTGCCCTAAATGTCTCTCTTTCGACTTTCTAACTCGATTTTCTATAATTTGAACTCGTTCTTTATATTTAAACGAATATAATCCTTATCATTACTATCCCATCCATTGGTTAAACATTCTAAATTTCCCATAATAAAAAAACCAACTTATAAATTATATAATCTTATTAATTATATAATTAATCTTAATAATCTTATCATAAGAGCCGAGGTGGCGCAGCAGTTAGAGGCAGTACTGCAGGCCACTTTAGCTGACACTGATCCGCAGGTCAGCGGTTCAAATCTCACCGGCTCAAGGTTGACTCAGCCTTCCATCCTTCCGAGGTAGGTAAAATGAGGACCCAGATTGTTGGGGGTAAACCGCTTAGAGAGTGCTTGCACTGTGAGGCGGTATATAAATCTCACAAAATAAATAAAATAAATAAATAATAATCATTCTACAGATCTTATATCATTCCTACAACAACCCCACTTTCTGATGGATTGCCAGCACTTCCTCTCCGCAGCTGGTTACCTTCTGCCCCCCACCTGTACTTCATCCTCCTATCCAAGAGACGGTGCTAATCGGACTGGCCTACTCCCTAAGGTTGTTGTGAGGATCCCTCAGAGAAGTTACATTTAGGTGCACAATATAATAATGTTATTTGCGTGATTCAGCCCTCCCTGTTTTGCAGACCGATGTTCAGCACGGGCGTTATGTTGATGTACGTAAAAGGATGTTTTGATGAAAGGAATTCAAAGAGGGAGAGAGAAACCGTGATGGCTGAAGAAAGACGGCCTCAGATACGGCATTTTCCCCTTGTGCGAAGGCTGCACCTGGAGACCCGTCCACAGCTTCCCTCACCCCAGGTAAAAAGCAGGTCAGAAGGCATGAGAGGCTGTCCCTGCGCATGGAAAGAGGTCGCTGGTGGGCAGCCTCCCCTCTGACAAGCTGCCTTGGGGGGGTGTCTTTCGGCTCCGTTTCCTTCTGGACCCCCCCCTCTTCGGTCCATGCACAGAAATCCCTACAGCATCTTAAGGTGGATGCAATAAACTGAACATCCCTGCTAGCACATTAAACAACATTGGATGAAACCAACGGAGGAGCCGGCAACTGGGTCTGATGAAAGCTGGGAAGTACGGAAATCGTTCAATCGACAGCACAAGGGTACAAAAAGATCCAGAGACACTCTGCACAAATGGGGCTATCCGGTGGCTTCTGCTCGTTGTGACTGTGGTGAAATGCAGACAACCACACATATGGTATGTATACCTGCCCTTTGTGTCCCCAATCAGTGTACACTTGAGGACGTCATGGCAGTGCGACAGAATGCAATTAATGTTGCTAGTTTCTGGGCAAGATTTGTTTAATTTGTACATATTTGAATCTAGTATTTTATAATTTAAAATGTTATGTCATAGAGCAGGGGTCTCCAACCCTGGCAACTTTAAGACTTGTGGACTTCAACTCCCAGAATTCCTCAGCCAGCTTTGCTGGCTGAGGAATTCTGGGAGTTGAAGTCCACAAGTCTTAAAGTTGCCAGGGTTGGAGACCCCTGTGTATGCCTTTCAGTAGTGGGTTCTAAAACCCTTTACTACCGGTTCGTGCACACTGGTGCTACCGGTTCTTAGAACTGGGCTGAACTGGGAGCAAGCCACCGCTGATGCCTTTTAATTGTGATGTGTCTGACACGAATAAACAAACCCCATTAAAAATCCCACATACATTTTGGGTTAGTTTGAAGTAAATAGTAAAAGGGATAAAGGTTAAAAGCAACCAATGTAGTAAGATTGATTGCAAAACTGGATTCAGTTACACAAAGGTATAGCTGTTAAAATGAAATGCTGTTTTTTGTGTATTAGTGTTTGTATTTTCTTTTTCTTTTTCCCTTTTTCTCCCTTTTCTTAACGTTTTCTTTTTTCTTTTCTTTTCTTTTTTCTCTTTGATGTCGTGTGTTACTATGTATGTTTTTTTTAAGTTTAAAAACTGAATAAAGATATTTATTAAAAAAAAATCCCACAATGATCTTGTGAGATGAAGAGATAAGTCAGGAAGATGCTAGATTGTGCAGAAATGGATAGATTGACTTTGAAAATTAAACAGAAAGAAGATGTAGAATATTATCAAACATGGAATTTATTTTACCAATGGTTGGAAAAAAGGGGTGGAGATTAAGAATTTAATTTGTATTGTTAAGCAAATTAATTACCCAGACAACACGATGTTTATTAAGCACTAAGAAATGTATTTAATAGAAAATCAATTTAACATTTTTTTTAAAAAAATCCCACAACAATTACTTTCATCTCAAATGGAACTATGATGGCGAAATGTGATAATCTACAGTGCGCTGCGGTAACCGATGAAAAGGGGTTGAATTAGATGACCTCTAAGATCCCTCTGCAATTCTAGAGGCTGGATCCCACGGCATGCTGAACTGGAAACTGTAGTCTAGTTCAGGGGTCTCCAACCTTGGCAACTTTAAGCCTGGAGGACTTCAACTCCCAGAATTCCCCGGCCAGCAAAGCCGGCCGGGGAATTCTGGGACTTGAAGTCCTCCAGGCTTAAAGTTGCCAAGGTTGGAGACCCCTGGTCTAGTTAGCATGTTGTGGGAACTCAGACAAAATCTGGAAGCCCCCAAAGCAACCACTCTCGTATTCAGTGGGGGAAGTGGTAGTGGGTAGAGAGAGACCCTCCCTCGGCTGCCAGCATGCAGAACCTCTTTCCAAAGCCCCATTCGGGATGCTCTGGATCAGTCATTGAAGTAAATCTTTCAGGAAAGAAAAGGACAAATGCAACAGAAATAGCTGCCTTGTCAAGTAATTGAATGCAGTAAGAATAGAACCCTGAAATTTGTTTATTTATCTTTGGGTTGAATTTGCATAGCTGCCCCCTTGCCAGGAGCTTCTGGCAAGGGTTGAAGACATCAAATACAAAGGAAAATGACGAAGCAGAGCAAACCCCTCCCCCCACATACACAAACTGCACTTGGGGGTGGGGGGTGGGGTGAACATATGACTCATATGGTTAGATATAAATAGGCCAGGCCTGGGGAAAGCTCTCCGGGCCCTGATTAATAGACAGCCGGGCACGGTGGGCCAGGAAGGTTGGCAGATCTGCCCCCTGTCCCAAAGAGCAATGATCTTCTTTTGGTTGCCTCAGTTTTACTTTCGCAGGCACAACCTTGCCCTGGCTTTGGGACATCTACCACCTCGGTGTTAAGGTGAGAATAAATCTCATAGAGGCGATGTGGATCTTTTCTTGGAATTCAGACATTTAGAAATAAAGCCGAGATTAAAAGTCTAATAGAAAATATTTATTTCGGTACAAAAACAATAAATCATGAATAGTTACATCTTGCTAATAAATCGTGACCGCTCCGGTCAGAGTCAAAGGCAGAATAATAATAATGGAGAATCAGGAATGCACACATGCGCAGGAGATCATATCACGTGTCCTGCTTGTATTGGAATGTACCATAATATTAGAATAGGGATGCACCACCCTGCATATACATACAACTGGCAATACTCACACCGTGACACTCGGTGTTTTGGGGCGGGGGGGGTTGACGGAATTAGAAAATAAGTCTTAGAGGTGATGAAATCTTTTCTCTTTGGAGCTAATCCCTAACAAAAGAAACTCTAGTATAAAGTCTAAAAATAACAAGATATTTATTTCAGTATAAAAGAATACAAAAACAATAAATCTTAATAACTACCGTATTTTTCGGAGTATAAGACGCACTGAAGTATAAGACGCACCTTAGTTTTGGGGGAGGAAAACAAGGAAAAAAGGCCTCTGCCTCCCAGCAATTTGCCAAACAGCAAACAGCACAGATGATATACACTGTTTGCTGTGTATTTCTGTGCATGTGTGCTTGACCCATAGAAATAGGAAAGAATTGGAGAAATGTACATTATGGCAGTATATTAATCCCAGAAAGTTTTCTTAAATGTAATCACACTAACTCCTCCCAATTATTTAAATAGATCTACTCCAAACATGACTAAGTCAGGGTTTAATTCAGCTGCCTTATTTTAATACTAATACTTAATACTAAAACAGGACATTTCAGATTATACTTTTACAGATCTTTAAAATTGATGTGGCTTTCTGGAAGGCTTTCTGCTATTTAAAAGAAGATACAATAGCACTGGGCCTCTTCAGAGCAAGAATTTATTTTAAAAAGCTTCTTTGTTTTGTTAAGTTGTCTAGAACAATAATAAAGCAGTCTTTAAAAAATAAGTCTTATAATTTGAACACTCTACAAACATTTAACAAAATAACATATTAACAGAATCTGCCTCTACCTAGGATAGAACTCACAACCTGCTGACTGTGAGGCAAGAGCTCTACCTCTAAGCCACAGTAGCTCTAGCTTACCTCCTTTCAAATTTCAGCAGTGTAACATTGCCAGCAGTTTATCTCCCAGCATTTTGTCTCTTTACAGCCACCGTAGTTAGTTTCATTTTACCACGTGGCTTGCAAGCCTCTGTCAGCTGTAGGTCGGGAGGCAAGTAATCTCTTAGTGTGCTAATAAGGCTTCTGTTTCTGTTCTGTTTACTGCAAAGAGGTAAATTGCTGGCAGGCAGAGGCCAAGGAGTGGGGGTGGGTGGGTGGGTGGGGCTACATTCGGTGTATAAGACGCACCCAAATTTTCACCCTCTTTTTGAGGGTAAAAAGGTGCGTCTTATACTCCGAAAAATACGGTACATCTTGACAATCTAAAACATACATCCTCTCTCTGAGAGGGCTAGCAGCAGAAGAGAATGGAGGATAGAATGGAATGTGCATATGCGCAGTTCACTCTTCACGTGACTGCTTTACTTTGCTATGAATCTCTAGGTCATAAGGTCTGACATATGAGTACAGCTGACAATCTAAAAATCACATTGTGACAGGGGTCAATGGAGAAGGCACCTAGTTCTGCAGAACCACTGGACTCCACATTGTCTTGCCCCCTGAAACAAGTCTAAGGACCTTCCCTTCACTGATGATTTACTGACACATGACTTCTACACCCCTTTTCCTCTGCCCTGTTAAGAACTCACCCTAGCAATGTCTACGGAGATTCTCAGTCATCCAGGTCATGGTTGTCCCAAAGGTGCTTTTTTCAAGAGGCAGCTCTGAAGCTCAGAGCTGAAGAAGCTTCTTGGATGAGAAGCGAAACGTCTTGAAAGAAAAACCAGAAAGTCCAGCTGCCTCTTGAAAAAAGCACCTTTGCGTCACCCTAGCAAGACTCTTACAGACAGGCAGGTTGGGCTGGAAAGGAGAGACTGGACCCAGGAAGCTCCAAGACTCAGCCTGGTTGAGAACTCCAGTTCCCATTTGACACCTCAACCAAAGCCACACCAGCCATCTGAAAAGGTCCAGCCGAGTGGCAGATTGAGAGTGGGCAAGAATCCCTGCAGTTCAGGGTTGACATTAATAATAATAATAATAATAATAATAATAATAATAATAATAATAATAATAACAACAACAACAACAACAACAACAACAACAACAACAACAACAACAACAACAACAACAACAACAACAACAGAGTTGGAAGGGACCTTGGAGGTGTTCTAGTCCAACCCCCTGCTTAGGCAGGAAACCCTACACTACTTCAGACAAATGGTTATCCAACATCTTCTTAAAAACGTCCAGTGTTGGAGCATTCACAACTTCTGGAGGCAAGCTGTTCCACGGATTAATTGTTCTAACTGTCAGGAAATTTCTCCTTAGTTCTAAGTTGCTTCTCTCCTTGTTTAGTTTCCACCCATTACTTCTTGTTCTACCCTCAGGTGCCTTGGAGAATAGCTTGACTCCGTCTTCTTTGTGGCAACCCCTGAGATATTGGAACACTGCTATCATGTCTCCCCTGATCCTTCTTTTCATTAAACTAGACATACCTAGTTCCTGCAACCGTTCTTCATATGTTTTAGCCTCCAGTCCCCTAATCATCTTTGTTGCTCTTCTCTGCACTCTTTCTTTATTGGTTGATTTGAAACCAATTTATTGGTTGATTTGAAACATTGATATAATTCCCCAACTCTGGGAGGGTCCCAATCAAACAAGCAGCTGTGAGAGGGTTAGTATGCATCAAGCCACTCTGGCCACAAAGAGGCACACAGGCCTCTCCATCCCCAAGGTGCTCGGTTGAATCCCATCTACAGGACTGAAAGGAGGGAGGTGGCAGGGCAGGGCTCAGGCAGACACCTGGAAAGTCAGGCTGGCGAGGCTTCCACTGACCCACCTGCTATGGCACTTGCCCCCAAACAGCCACAGCGGCTCTTCCCAGGACCTCCTGGCACATCCCAAGCCCCACAGCTGAAAGGCTGGCGACTGGCCTTGGTCCTGAATCCTTCCAGATACCCAACTCCATTCTGAAATCTTGCCAAGAAAACTACAAAGGCCCATGTGCCACACATATACACGAAGACCTAGCTCTCTGGAGAAGTCCATAGTAGTAGAGAAGAAAAGAGAGAAAGGCAGAATAAGAGAGTTGGAAGGGACCTGGGAGGTCTTCTAGTCCAACCTTCTGCTAAAGCAGGAGACCTTATTTATACCATTCCGTTTTTGCTGGCAGAGAGCTAGCAAAACAAACTAAAAACAAAACGAAAGGAGAAATGTTTCCCCTTTTGCATTTGAGCATGCAAGAAGGGACAGGAAAGGAGAAAGGGAAAGAGAAAGGAAAAAGAAAAAGAAGAAAAGATGGGAAGAGAGCAAGGAAGGAAAAAGAAGGAAAAAGGGGAAAAAAGAAGGAAGAAGAAAGGAGAAGGAAGAGAGAAGGAAAAAAGAAGAAAAGAGAGGGAGGGAGGGAGGGAGGGAGGGAGGAAGGAAGGAAGGAAGGAAGGAAGGAAGGAAGGAAGGAAGGAAGGAAGGAAGGAAGGAAGGAAGGAAGGAAGGAGATTATAATGAGAGTGAGGGAGGGTCTCAGGGAAGTCCTGCCTTAGCACTTGGCCACAACAGGTGCCCCCAACACGAGTGACATCAAGCTGGCCATGCTCCCCTGCCCCCCTAAAGTCAAACACAACCCTGATGCGCCCCTCAATGAAATTGAGTTTGACACCCCTGAATTATACTGTGATGGGTTGGACTTTGACAGATCTAAAGGAACAGGTTGGGTTGAGGTCCTTGTTCAGAAACGCTACCTACGTGGCCACTGAGAGGCAAGACTGGTGTGACAGCACACAACGAAATCAGTTCAATCTTTTTGTCTCATTACAAATTCCAATTTGGTCCCATTATTTGAAATGCTCCAAGGACTCCGTCTAAAGTCTTGGTGATGGTGTAGCGTTCCGGCAGCCTCAGATTAAACAAGCCTATTTTAAAATGTCCAAAAATCATTTAACTTTCTGAATTGCAGTGAGCTTTGTGAAATATTTGGCAGACCAAAAGTAGTGAAACTAAACCCGCGGGAGCACAACCCACGGAGTTCTCATTAAATCGGGCAAAAGAATCATCCAGCCTTGTGGAACGCTGCTCTTCAGGCTTCTCATTTCTTCGTTCAGGCTTGCTGGGCAAATTAAAGAGTGCTCTGACTCTGTCAGAAAACTAGAGTTGGCAAAAAGTCTGCTCCCCCCCCCCGATTCTTGGAGCAAAATGGGGGGAAAAATAACTTGTCTGCAACACCAGGGCCTTTCTGAAACTAAACGCTCCATATGGCAACTCAGCTCCTCCGCTCTGCGGCTATGCAAGGCACGTCCATGCCTCTGTCAAAGTGGCTGTGTTATGTCCCTGCATTTACATCTTAGCTGGAAGTTCCCAATCCGGTCCAGCTTATTGTCATCAACAGGTTGCTCCTGATTGGGCCTGGCCCAAGCCAGGGCTATCCTATTTAAACCCCAGCCACAGATGGGGTCTTTGCTGTTATTTCCCACCATGACCTAATAAAGAGCTGAAGCCACTCACTCACCTCCTGCCTCTTCAGTATGAGAACCTAACAGGCTGGGCCTTTGCTAAGAATAAGGTAGGACAAGCGCAGCTCTTGGGGTGGCTGTGATGGGTTTCTTCTGGACTGAGAGGTTATGAAGGGAGCCAGGGAGGGGGGGGCAAGGGGAGGAAGACTCAGCCTTTTAAGGACATCAGCTGTGCCCGACTGGATGGGATTCCCAGCACATCTGGATCGGCAGTCTGGATCCTCAGAGCAGCCAACAAATTGCAGAAGGAAGCCCAACCATCTCACAAGTCTTAAAGTTGCCAAGTTTGGGGACCCCTGTATCTAACCCTTCCCTTGAAAGCCTCACTCCCATTCCCGTGATGGCAATTGGAGCAGCAGCAACGTGAAAGATCAGAGTCCCCTCTATCCCTCTGGGTGAGGAGGGAAGAGAGGGGGGGGAGAGATATAAATTCTAGCCCACTTGCAAAAGTCACAGAGAGATTTAAAGATTTAAAAGACCATTAAGATATTAAGAGCCATGATTTCCACATGCGTGCTTATTAAGGTCATAATTTGCAAGGCAGCCATGAAGAATCCATAAATCCTACATCCTTCCAGAAAGTGAGACCCATCGGCCCCAACCAATCATGCAGCAAAACCCGAGCAGCCCCCCCCCCCGGGCAGGAGCCAAGCCTACCGCTTGAGGCGAGGGGCGGCTGGTGCTCTAAGATGCCCCTTGGAGCAGCTGCTTCAAAGCCAAGGCGCACAGTGGCGCTTGTGGCCTCCTCCTTCTCCTCATTGGCCAGACATCCTGAGCCTTTTGGCACATCCGGGGGACTGGCAGGCTTCCCTCCTAACTGTTCTGGCAGCAAAGAAGGATTTGGGGCGAGGGGGGGGAATAGGAGGCTCCTTGGTCAGCCAAAGGAGGCTGCTCAGTGGCTGACACAGAAGCAGGCACACAACCAGAGGCTGGAGAGGGAGGAGGAGAGGCCCCTCCCTCCCCAAGCTGCACACGCCATGAGCCATGGGAGGTGGGGGGAAGCAGAGGCAGACCGGATCCTTCCAAGGCCAGCTCTCTCCAGTCAAAGGGTTGCATAACTCCAGTTCAGAATCTCACCGTCTCCTGTCAATCTCTGCAGGCTCCCTCGGACGGATGGAGGGACAGGTGGGGCAACCAGGTAACACCAAGGCATAAGGAGGCTTGAGCAAGGGCTGGCCAAAGCCATCCCGCTCCTGGCAATGACAGACCAGTTGCTCCATCCCCCTGGCCTGCCGACACTCTTCTGTCGGCCACTGAGGACTTGATTCCTGGTGTATGATTTACACACCAGTTTGTAAGTTGGTAAAAAAAAAGAGAAGAGACTGGACTGCCATCTGTCAGAAATGGTTGTAGGGTCTCCTGTTTAGGTGGGGGGGGGGTTGGACTAGATGACCTACAAGGTCCCTTCCAATTCTGTTAATCTGTGTTTCTTTTTTAAATGGTTCGTCCTCTCTGTTTTGCTTTTCTGGAAAATGGACAGGAGACTCGTAGCAGCTCAGATATAAAGGATCCTGAGAGTCACATGTGAATTATGAGCATATGATGTTTCCAAAGTTTGTGCCTCTCATTTCCTCTGTACGATAACACAATTGACTCCAAAATGGCTCCTCTGGGAGAAAGCAAACAATGGGAATGTTGATACTGCTGACCCCAGGTGGGTTGCTCGGGGGAACTTGGAAATATTGTTGGTTTCGGATGCTCCGGCTCCTCCTGCATCTCTGGAGGGCCCAGAAATAATGCTTTTCTTCAGTACCTGGTTTTACCTTGTGATTTTTTCCATCCTCTCCTCCTACCTGTTTAACATCTCCATGAGGCATTGCATTGCCTGGGTTGCTAAATCATAAACATACAGGGAAGTCCTTGGTTTATGACCACAACTGAGCCCAAAATTTCTGTGGCTAAGCGGAACATTTGTTAAGTGAATTTTGCCCCATTTTACAACCTTTCTTGCCACAGTTGTTAAGTCTTCTTCTTCTTCTTGTGCCATATCCGTCATCGGATGTCGGTGATCTTGTTGGCGATGCTATTTTTATCAACAGCCACACGAAAAAGTGCTGTTGAGTTTTGCCCAAACCGGTCCCTTAGATTCTGAAGCCATGAGGTTCTTCTTCTGCCTGGACCTCATTTGCCTTCCATCTTTCCCTGGAGGATTAAGTGAAGGATGCCGTATTTTTCCAGGTGTCCCATCACATGTCCAAAATATTCTGACTTCCGCTTTTTGATGGTTTTGATGATTTCCCTTGGCTTTCCCAGGCGGCTTATCACCTCCTCATTTCTGATTTTGTCGACTCAGCTTATACGTAACACCTGCCTGTAAATCCTTAAAGTTAAAGTTGTTAAGTGAATCACTTCAATTGTTAAGTTAGTAACATGGTTGATAAGTGAATCTGCCTTCCCCATTGACTTTGCTTGTCAGAACGTGGCAAAAGATGGATCATGTATCCCCCGGGCACTGCAACCGTCATAAATATGAACCAGTGGCCAAGCGCCTGAATTTTGATCACGTGACTATGGAGACTCTGCAACAGTTTAAGTGTGAAAAACGGTCACAAATCACTTTTTTTCAGTGCCCTTGTAACTTTGAACGGTCACTAAATGAATTGTTGTAAGTCGAGGACTACCTGTATTGATGATCCCCATTTCTTTATTTTGGGAGGTTCACACTACAAAAAAGACATTGAAACCCTAGAGAAAGTGCAGAAGAGAGCAACCAGGATGATAAAGGGTCTGGAAAATAAAACATACGAAGAGCGGTTGCAGGAACTGAGCTTGGCCAGTCTAGTGAAGAGAAGGACCAGGGGTGACATGATAGCAGTGTTTCAATACTTGAGGGGCTGCCACAGAGAGGAGGGGGTCAGGCTGTTCTCTATGGCACCAGAAAGCCAAACAAGGAATAACGGATGGAAGCTGACCAAGGAGAGATTCAACCTGGAAGTGAGGAGAAACTTTCTGACGGTGAGAGCGATCAACCAGTGGAACAGCTTGCCAGCGGAGGTTGTGAGAGCCCCAACACTTGCGACCTTCCAGGGGAGACTGGACTGCCATCTGTCTCAAATGGTGTAGGAACTCCTGCTTGAGCAGGGGGTTGGACTAGATGACCTACAAGGTCCCTTCCAACTCTAATAATAAATCTAAATCTAAATATCCGGATGGAGCTAGGTCTGTGGTATCTCAATTCCTGGCTGATATTTGCATCATGACCAGGAGCGGCTAGCCTTCAAACGGTTGGAATTAAGGAGAAGCGAGACATGACGGAATTATGGGGAACGCAGATAATGACTGTATCCAAAATCAGAGACCAAAGTGTCACTTCAGATCAGCTCCTAATCGTGTCATCAGATCAGTGCTTGACGGGATAGGAATTTATTCCTACCGAGGCGATGTATAGATCTTGTTCCCTTGATGTCATTCTTACTTAGAAAATAAAACCGAGATTTAATTCTAATTAACAAAATATTTATTTCAGTATAAAAGTAACAAAACATAAACCTTAATAAGCTACATTTTCTCAGTTAAGAATTCACGTCTGCCTCGGGTGAGGCTTGCAGGAGAAGGAGGAAGGAGGAGACAAAACTCCTGGAATGCGCACATGCACACAAATGAAACATATATCACATATATTTTCTTGATTAGAAAATACAGTAGATCCAGGGGCGGGTTCCTAATTTTTTTACTACCACTCTGTGGGTGTGGCTTATTTTGTGGGTGTGGCTTGCCAGCCATGTGACTGGGTGGGCGTGGGCCTCGGGAGCTTGGCAGCGGCCGGAGAAGTGGGGGGGAGGCATTGCCCACCCGCAACGCAGCCCCCCGCAGCGGGAGCAGCAAGACCGCGGCAGCGGTTCTTCTAGGAGGCTCCGTCCGGCCTGAATGCTTCTCCCCATTTGATGATCCTAGGCTCCTGCCGCCCGTTCCCCCTCCCCTCAGCAGCTCGAGAAGCCTCGAACGTGCGAAAATGCCTGGGATCATCACCACGCGTTTGTGGCTTCTCGGACTGCTGAAGGGAGGGGAATGGAGATAGCTCCTGCCGCCCGTTCTTTCAGCGTCTCACTCGCTCCCTCAGCCATCCTCCCCTGCTTGGACTCACTGTGGGGTAGGAAGGCAGCGCATGTGCAGTGCCGGATGCTCGGCTTCTGGGCATGCGCAGAAGAATTTTTTTAAATTTTTTTTAAAAATTCGTTTAAAAAAAGGGCGGCGCCCAGGCACAGGCAACCAACCGCACCGGTACTGTGACTTCACCAGCGGGCCGCTACCGGTGCTATAGAGTGGACCGCAGTGGTAGGAACCCACCACTGAGTAGATCTAGAAATGTAGTAGAGAGGCTCAATTGGCAATATATTCACATCGTGACAGTGCTGAACTCTGGAACTGCTGCTATCAACCGAGCGCTCCTTTTTCTCAGATGACTTCACTATTTCCCACATGCCTGGAGGTCTCCAGATTAGACTGCTGTAATTCCCTCCATAAAGGGGCTCCCACCCGGGCTCTATTGCACTGCAGGCTTGAAGAGTACAGTTGGCCAGTTGGAGCTCCTGCAATTTCTGTTCTATCTCCCTGTGCAAATTCAACAGATGTTGCCCAGATGCTTGGCCCAGCATGGCTAGTGGAGAACTTTAGTTGTGTCTCAGGAGGTAGCTATTTGAAGCAATTGGCTGTCATGGTGAACAACCCTTCTTGTATTTCTTCTTACGTTTCTTCTTGTGCTTCCGAGAGCTAAGCGTCTCTTGGTTGTTGACCCAACCAACGTTTCTGCTCTGAAGAACGCCAGTTCCAAGGAAACCTCCACAGCCTGGAGCTCCATTGGCTGCCTGTGGCCACAGCAGTGAGGCTCAAGGGGTTTACACACTGCATAGGAAAGCTGTAGGTGAGGATTAATCAGTGGAATGGCTTGCCTCCAGAAGTTGTGGGTGCTCCATCACTGGAGGTTTTTAAGAAGAGATTGGACACCCATTTGTCCAGAATGGTACAGGTAATCCTCAACATACGACCACAATTGAGCCCAAAATTTATGTTGCTAAGTGAGAAATTTGTTAAGTGAGTTTTGCTCCATTTTACGACATTTATTGCCATAGTGTTTAAGTGAATCACTGTGGCTGTTAAATTAGTAAGTGAACCTTGTTTCCCGATTGACTTCGTTCGTCGGAAGTTCGCAAAGGGGGATCACATGACTCTGGGACACTGCAACCGGTCATAAATGTGAGTCAATTGTCAAGCCTCTGAATGTAGAACACATGACCATGGGGATGCTGCAATGGTCATAAGTGTGAAAAATAGTCATAAGTCACTTTTTCAGTGCCGTTGCAACTTTGAACAGTCACTAAATGGACTGTTGTAAGTCGAGGACTACCAGTCGAGGGTGTTTTGCTTTGAGCAGGAGGTTGGACTAGAAGACCTCCAAGGTCCCTTCCAACTCTGTTATTCTGTAGGATGCCCCAACCTCTCTGTTGCACAGAAAACAAGCAGGATGTTGAAGGAAACCTCTCACAAAGAGGAAGGCGTTTCACAGCTTTTAAAATCACATTTCGGTGATGCATGACAGGAAAAAGCCAATACTTGAAACTATATACTGTAGGACAGCGGCCATCACTTCCTCCCAAACGCTTTGCTTCCCAGCCGCCCAAAATGAAAGAGACGGAGCTACCACTTGAAAGACAGCGATTTAAAGAAGAGAAAAACACACGAGAAGAAGCAGACAGGCTCAAGCACGGCTGGAAAAACTGTAGCCCTCAAAGATGTCTTGTTTTTTTGTTTTTATTTTGTGGTCCTCGCAATCTCTCAACACTGCACATTTCTGGAATTCTGAGCTGGGAAAAAGATAAGTATTTCTATGAGCCAATAAGCATGGAGGAGGAGGAGGAGGAGGAGGAGGAGGAGGAGGAGAAGGAGAAGGAGGAGAAGGAGAAGGAGAAGGAGAAAAAGTAGTAGTAGTAGTAGTCGTCGTCGTCATCGTCGTCATCGTAGTAGTAGTAGTAGTAAAATCCTTCCCTGGTGGGTGGACTTGTATGAAATGGCTTTGTCCCTGTTTGTAGGACACATTTAAACGGGTCACAACCCTGGTCAGCTCAGCTGGTCTTCCCTGGTCAGCCCTGTTACTGGTTGCCAGGATGCCAAGTTCTAGACTAGGCCAGAAACCCTCTTTTTTGGGGGAGTCTTCGATCCCCCTGCTGGCTGGGGAATTGTGGGAGTTGAAGTCCACACATCTTTGAATTGCCAAGGCTGGCAAACACCGCCCTAAGGGAACAGCTGATTAAGCGGGCTGTACACTATTGTGAGAATGTGGCCTTGATGTTCTTCCCCTGGCAGGCAGTGTGTCTACCTGCCCGACTTCCTTGCTTCGAAGCCCCCTCAATTAGCCCACCGCTGTGTCACCAGCACCACTCCTGCAGAAGGAAGCATTTGCCATTGTTTGACACTGTGCCTCGAGGTGGGCTCAATTCTCTGTTGCCCTCACTCATGCTGACATCTCAAGGTGTTTGGCCTCAGCTAGAAGGAAGGAAGGAAGGAAGGAAGGAAGGAAGGAAGGAAGGAAGGAAGGAAGGAAGGAAGGAAGGAAGGAAGGAAGGAAGGAAGGAAGGAAGGAAGGAAGGCTGAATAAAGCGAGAGGCGGAGGGAGGTGAAGTGTTGGTGCCTCCGTGCCACGTTTATGGGAACAGGCCAGCCTCACAATTGAGGACAAGTACTGCTCTATGAAAACCATGTCCCCATTTGCTCTCTTCAAAGGACTTGTTGAGGGTCGAGGGAATCCAGAGGCCAGGAGGTCAATTCACAGAATTCTTAGCCAAGCTAGGAATTATGGGAACTGAAGTTGTAGATTCAGAAGGATGTCCACGTTGGTTGCTAGTGTTCTGACCCGGGCTTCCCCAAAAAGCACAAAGCAGAATCCTGGTCCCGACAAAACCTCTTTTATTAAACGAATGTGAATTCCTCTCATTCACATTCAGCAAAGGCCTGGCAGCAAACAGTCTTTCAAAGATGAATTTACGACCACAGACCTTATCGAGCTTGGAAAGCTGCCATGTAAATATTTTCCAAACGCAGTGCTGTGCAAGGAAAGACTCGCCACAGAGTCTCTGAGATTCACGGACAGATCTTCACACTCCTAAACCGAACAAACGACCAAATGAATTGTTTCCTGCAAAAGCCCACTCCCCTTTAGCTCCTCTTTTATTTCCTATGGGAGGGGCCATTCATCGTCCACCTGTGGCTTCACTCCCAAGTCGACCCTGATTTCTTAGCTGTTCTTTTCTTCTGGCAGCTCTGCGCATGCACACACTGGGAACAGGCTCCAGCTGTTCCTCTGCCTCACTGATGTCTAGCTCCAGAGGCAGCTGATAACTGCCAGATGGCCTTGGCTCCCTCTCTGCCTTTGACGCAGAGTCCTCGTCTGAGCCTCCCCCAGCCTCCAGGACTGGCCCGTGTTCCTCTCCAACCTCCTCACTGTCCGACTCTGCTGCCAGCTCCACTGGCCACTGGCAGGCCACAACAGCTAGGGTTTGGTTGTGCTCCCCTCCCTCTGAGACTCTCCATTACATGGGTCTTCTTTCAAGGCCTTGAGATGTTCAGGTCTTGGAACCCAAGGCTCAAGAATCCAATGCAAACGCCCATTGAAGCTGTGCTGGTGAAAACTCAGTGCCAGCTACATCTGGCCTGGCAGTGGAGATGTTGCAAGAACAAGAGAAGTGCCATCCTTGAATCGGTGGCAACGGAGGCGCTGCCTTGGAGCCCACAATGGAAGCCTCTGAGAACATCCCGCTGCTGCTACTGTGGTGTCCCAAAGCTGGAGGAGGCATCATCAGAGGGCACGCCCAATGGCCCGATCCATGGGGAGAGAAAAGTAGGTCCATGCCCACCCAGATGAGGTCATCTTTCCCACACCAGACTCTCCCCTAGTTCTCTCCTTGCACCCAGGCTGGATCAATCCAGGGACACAATGAAGCTTCCGAGACCCCTTCTACGTGTATCATGGGATACCTCTCCCCTCCTCCTCACTCAATATCAATGGCTCTGCTGACAAGCAGCTGTCTCTGTGGCAGAATGCCAGAGGCACTGAGCCAGGAAGACTTTCAACGAGACAAATCTTGCCCACATGCACACGTATACACACGCGCGCGCACACACACACACACGCACACGTTAGCCCCTTCCCTGGTCCTTACCAATGAAGACAGGCTTACACTCATCTTGGAGGTCCATTACCACCCCAGGACAGCAACCTGGGTGTCCAACCGCCCATTCTCCAAAACCTGAACCTGCCTGCCAGCACTCAGATCCAATGTTTCGTTCTGCAGATGGCATCCTCCCCTCTGGCCCTGCCAAGGAACCAGTGGAAATGAGGCAGACTCCAGAAGAGCACCAGAGGAAGGGAGGTGCCCGACAACAGGGCAAGGAATGGGAGGGCAGCTTTCAGACTGAGGCAAATAGGAAGCCTCAATTATGCAGCTTCCTCAGCCACCTTCTTCTGCAGCAGAAGATGGCTGGTTGCCTGGCCCCTCACACCCTTTGCCAGGAACCAGCAGGGGCTGCCTTGTTTCTGCAGGTGAAAAAGAGGTCCAGGGATCTTGTGTGAGCATGCATACAAGACAGGCCTGCTGATACAGAAGGGCACTTGGGGGGGGGGCTTCCCTCCAAGATCGGATCAAAGCACAGTCACTTCTTGCATTCCACCCTCTGGCCAAAGGGCACTTTACCAAAAGGCAAGAGAAGAACGACAGGTGGCTGCCTCGGAGAACTTACAATCTGGTTGTAGGCCATACAGGTAGTCCTCAAAGTACAGCAGTACACTCTTTCCATAGTCTCCACATCTTTTTCACACCGTGGTGACCAAAATTGGATGCAGTATTCCAAATGTGGTCTTATCAAGGCATTATAAAGTGGTATTAACACTTCATGTGATTTTGATTCTAGCCCTCTGATTCTATCCCTCTGTTAATGCAACCTAGAATTGTGTTGGCTTTTTTTGGCAGCTGCAGCACAATGCTGGCTCATATTTAAACGGTTGTGCACTAGGACTCCAATATTCCTCTCACAGTTACTACTATTGAGAACTGTGAGTTGTGGCAAGAAGGGCTGTAAATGGGGACAAAATTCACTTAACAAATGTTTTGCTTGGAAACATAAATGTTGGGCTCAATTGTAGTCGTAAGTCAAGGATTCCCTGTAATGGAAAAGGATGTAGAAGTGAAAAAGGGATGAATACTGTATGAGAAACAGGCTCTGCTCTGTTGGGAGGGAGGGAGGGAGGGAGGGGGAGAGGGAAGGGGCCATCTGAGTGACCAGGGACGTGTTTCATCTCAGCACGAGTCATATAAGACAGGGGTCTCCAACCTTGGCCACTTTAAGACTTGTGGACTTCAACTCCCAGAGTTCCTCAGCCAGCTGGCTGAGGAATTCTGGGAGTTGAAGTCCACAAGTCTTAAAGTGGCCAAGGTTGGAGACCCCTGATTTAAGAGAAGAAATGGTCAAAGCCACCCAAGCAGGGATGGAGGAGAGAAGAGCTGATTTATTTTCATGCAAACATACCAAGTCTCATACTTCCCAGCCCTCACACAATTTGAAAACCATTCAGCTTTCAAAATCTGTCCTTCTCCAAAGTTGGAACGCAGTTTTAAAATCAATAAATACACATATACATTTATATATATATATATATATCCCAGAATACAGTATTATATTAATTAACACGCGCTGATGCGAATGAGTTAGACGTTCTACTCCCCTTCCCCACCTGAAAAGAACTCTGTTCCAACTGCCAGTTGCCTTATATTAACACGCTCTGATGCTACCCCTTTGCTAAACCGGGTGTGGGCATGGCCAGCGTGGGCTGCAGGCTGCGAGTTTAGACATTCTACTCCCCCTCCCCACCTGAAAAGAACTCTGTTCCAACTGCCAGTTGCCTTATATTAACACGCTCTGATGCTAAGGAGTTACACATTCTACATAAATTTTCAAGCTTTAACTGTCAATTTATCAAGCCCGATCACATGGTTTTGTAGCGAAGCACGGGTATCCAGCTACTAGTTATATATGAAAGGGTGTATATTATGAGAGAGATTTTTTTTTGTATTATGTTTCTCGTGCACGCTTTCAAAAACCTCAAATCTGCAGCACAGAACAAACCAATGATTGACCAAATGAGCAGCTCAGAAACCGAAATGGGAAATGTCAATTATCCATTAGCTAGAGTTCAAATTCACTCCTCTATTAGATGGTCCAGAAAGAATCTGTATTTCATCCTTCATTTCCCAGGAACAAAAATGACCCTCACCGGAGTCTTCTGAGAAGGAATATAATAACAGATCACGGAGCATTCTGCTAATTAAATGCGCTAGATAAATGAATTATTGGACGAAGACCACCGGAAACAGGCAAATGGCTGCTCCACTGGGCAAAATATGAATGGAGGGATATCGTTTCCCAACCATTTCAAGCAACTGTGTTTCCAAAAAGGCCATCATTAAAAGTGCCCATTGATGCTATATTTACAGTAGCTGCACTTTGCATCAGGCCTAGTCGAGTCCTTAAATAGGGACTGAAAAATGGGAACAGGGGCTTGTCACTGTGGATTGTGATGAAGGCATCAGCTATGGCAATGCTCCAGATCAATTCGTGGTTAACGATCCTCCCTTGACTCTGGTTCAGTCTACCCAGTACAGGTAGTCCCCCGACCTACGACCACAATCGAGCCTAACAAGTGAGACAGTTGTTAAGTTAAATTTTGCCCCATTCTATGACCTTTTTTGCCACAATAGTTGTGAATTACTGCAGTTATGAAGTTAGCAACATGGTTGTTAAGTGAATCTGGAGTCCTCCATTGCCTTTTTCTGATCAAAAGTTTGCAAAAGGGGATCACATGACCCCGGGACAGTGCAACTGTCATAAATACAAGTACCATATTTTTCGGAGTATAAGACGCACCTTAGTTTTTGGGGAGGAAATTGGGGGGGAAATCTACCTACCAGGTATTCATCTGGCTAGCGTCCTTAGTCTGGTCAGTTTCAGCACAATATTTTATCCCCTGGTTAGGGCTGGAAAAAAACTTGTTCAGAGGGAGTAGCAATGAAAAAATCCTGCAAGCTGGGAAGAGCAGGAAGATCGTTAGCACCTCGTTAGGGCTGGAAAAAAGCTTCGAAAAAGCTACATTCAGAGTATAAGACACACCCAAATTTTCAGCCTCTTTTAGGGGGGGGGAAAGGTGCATCTTATAGTATGAAAAATACGGTAGTTCTTGACTTAACAGTTTGTTTAGTGACCGTTCGAAGTTACAACGGCACTGAAAAGTGACTTATGGCTGTTTTTCACACTCATGACCACTGCAGCATCCCCCGTGGTCACGTGATCAAAATTCAGATGCTTGGCCACTGACTCACATTTATGACCGTTACTCTGTCCCAAGGTCACGTGATCCCCTTTTGCGACCTTCTGGCAAGCAAAGTCAATGGGGAAGCCAGATTCACTTAACAACCAGGTTCCTAACTTATCAACTGCACTGATTCACTTAACAACTTGGCTCTTCCGGCAGGCGGGGTGAAAGTGAGACGAATTTGATCAAATAAAGGTCTCCCCCCATGATGGAAAAGAGATACTCTTTTAACTTTTGTATTTTCTGTATCTTTTAATTATTGTATTTTGTATTGTATACATTTTAATTATTGTTTTTTATCTTGTAATGGATCTAACATGTTGTGAGCCGCCCTGAGTCCCCAGGGATTGGGCGGCATAAAAATCCATTAAATTAAATTAAATTAAACTGTGGCAAGAAAGATCGTAAAATGGGGCAAAACTCACTCAACATATGTCTCACTTAGCAACAGAAATTTGGGGCTCAGTTGTGGTGATGAGTCAAGGATTACCTCTATGAGTTGGTTGCCAAGGGGCTAAATTTTGATCATGTGACCACAGGTATGCTGCCATAGTTGTAAGTGTGAAAAACGGTTGTAAGTCCCTTTTATCACCGCTGTTGTAAATTTGAATGGTCACTAAATGAACCGTCGTAAATTGAGGATTACCTGCATTAAAATTTCAGATCCATTGAGCATTTTTCAACATCCCACCCTACAATACATGGAAAGTAACGAAACATCTTAAAAAGACCCTATTTTACAACAAACTGGACTGTCCAGCCGAACAAGGTAGAAAAGACCAAAGGAGGCTGGTCAGAACATCTGGAATTTGCAACATGCAGCAGTTTATGCGAATCCAGAGAAATCTGCATCCTTTTGCATCATTTATTCCCTTTCCACAAGGCAGCAGAAGGAAAGCCGGGCCCTTAGCAGCAAATTATTCTGAAACTAACCAAGATGAATGGCTCAATTTTCTCCAGTCCACAGTAGGAGGCCTAGGACTACAGGAGAAACTAAATACCTTTTGTTCTTTGAAGGACGCTGAGATTTTTGTAGAGGGCTGATTTTTGTGGCTGAAAAGCTATTTCCTCTCCATAGCTTTGAACCTGAGTCTCCGTTGGAACTGACAGCAGAAATAAACAGACCCTTGCGACTATATCCATGGGTAGGGAGCAACATGGACCAAGTCTTCTGTACAAATCCAGCTTTGAGACTAATAGAATAACAGAGTTGGAACAGACCTGGGAGGTCTTCTAGTCCAACCCCCCTCAAGTCGGAGACCCTATACCAGTGATGGCGAACCTTTTTTCCCTCGGGTGCTGAAAGTGTGCTCGCGCACACTGTCGCATGTGCATGAGTGCCCACACCCATAATGCAATGCCCCTCCCACACGTCCCACCCCTGCACATGCATGTGTGACCCCCGTGCATGCGCGCGCGACCCCTCCATTTTGACCTCACATCCCAAAACAGCGGTGGGAGGGGGGAAAGCCTCCTTTCCCCAAATGGAGCTGTGAGAGGGGGAAACTTCCCTTTCCCAAATGGAGCTGTGGGGGGGAAAGCCTCTTTTCCCCAAATGGAGCTGTTAGGGGGGAAAGCCTTGTGTGCCCAAACAGAGCTGGGGTGGAATCTTCACAGATATGGGAAGGCATGGGCCACAGAAAGTGAGGAGAAAGCATGCAGTGTCTGATCCACAAACAAGCTGCCCGGCGGGAGCACGCACACATGCGCAGTGGAGCTGAGCTGGTCAACGGCTCGCGTGCCTATAGAGAGGGCTCCGCGTGCCATAGGTTCGCCATCACGTCCCTATACCATTTCAGACAGATGGTTGTCCAGTTCCTTCTTAAAAGCCTCCAGTGATGGAGCACCCACAACTTCTGAAGGCAAGTTGTTCCACTGGTTGATTGTTCTTATGTCAGGAAATTTCTCCTTAGATCTTGGTTTCTCTCCTTGTTCACTTTCCATCTATTGTTTCTTGTCCTGCCTTCTGGTGCTTTGGAAACTAATTTGACCCCCTCATCTTTGTGGCAGCCCCTCAAATATTGGAAGACGGTTATCATGTCGATCCTAGTCCTCCTCTTCCTTAGACAAGACATACCCAATTCCTGCAATTGTTCTTCATATATTTTAGCCTCCAGTCCCCTAATCATCTTTGTTGCTCTTCTTTGCACTCTTTTCAGAGTCTCAATATCTTTTTTATATTGTGGTGACCAAAATTACATGCAGTATTCCAAGTGTGGTCTTACCAAGGCATTATAAAGTGGTAAAACAACAACAACAACAACAATCACAAAATATTGCGACCTGGTCATCGAAACTACGTGATTATGGATGAAACATGTAACAGTGATACCCATTGTCATCTGGGCACTTGATACCATGTCCAAGAATTTTACAAAATACATCAAGAAATTGCAGCTTCCTGCTATAACACCAGTGGAACTGCAAAAAACTGCGGTACTCGGAACATCATACATTTTAAGAAGACACTTGGTTGATACCTAGGATGCTGGCAGCAACCAGTATCAACCATCAGTGCCAGTCAATAATATTTGCGATACATTTTTAAATATTCAGTTTTATTTATTTTTATTTATTGCTGTTCTTATATGCCGCCCTACTCCCTAGGGACTCAGGGCGGCGTACAACAGAATATAAGAACAATAAAAACAGTAGCAAAAAATAATAGTGATTTAAAACATTGATTAGATTTAAAAAATTTAAAAACCAAACAACACATTCATACCAGGGGGAGACCTAAGATGTTCAGCGGTCATCACCCCGCCTGCAGGAAGAGTCATGTCTTAATAGCTTTCCAGAAGGCCAGCAAGGTGGGGATAGATCGGATCTCTGGGGGTAGTTGGTTCCAGAGAACTGGCGCCCCCACAGAGAAGGCTCTCCCCCTTGGTCCCGCCAACCGACATTGTTTGGTTGAAGGGACCTGGAGGAGACCAACTCTGTGGGACCTAACCGGTCGTAGGGAGGTATGAGGTAGGATGCGGTCCCGGAGATAACCTGGTCCTAAGCCATGTAGGGCTTTAAAGATGATAATCAACACCTTGAATTGCACCCGGAGACCAATGGGCAACCAATGCAGCTGACAGAGAATGGGTGTTACGTGGGTGTATCTAGAGACACCCACCACAGCTCGCGCAGCCGCATTTTGCACCAATTGCAGTCTCCGAATACTTTTCAAGGGTAGCCCCATGTAGAGCGCATTACAGTAGTCCAAACGAGAGGTGACAAGGGCATGAGTGACCGTGAGTAAAGCTTCCTTCTCCAAATATGGTCGCAACTGGTGCACCAGGCGAACCTGTGCAAAGGCACCCCTAGCCACAGCCATAAGATTGTAAGACACTCAGTTGACTGAGTGTCATGTGTTGTTGTTGTTGTTGTTGTTGTTGTTGTTGTTATTATTATTATTATTATTATTATTATTATTATTATTATTATTATTATTATTATTATTATTATTATTATTATTATTATTATTCAACATCCCACCCTACAATACATGGAAAGTAATGAATTTGGACAATTTGGACAGAAAAACAAGAAAACTCATGACCATTCACCATTCACTTCATCCTCGTAGTGACGTCGACAGACTATATCTGCCCAGAAAAACTGGTGGCAGAGGACTTTTACAAGTAAAACAAACAGTAGAAGAAGAAAAATATGCATTGGCAGAATATGTCAAAGAAAGTAAAGAACCTGCATTGATTGAAGTAAACAACCGGAAGCTTCTGAAAGTGCAGCAGACCAAGCATCAGTATAGGAAAACTGCAATGCAAACTAGAGCCGACAGTTGGTGCAATAAAGCCTTGCATGGGCAATTCCTCAACAAGATTGAAGGAAAGGTTGATAAGGAGAAGATCTGGTTATGGCTCACTAATGGAACACTGAAGAAGGAGACAGAAGGCTTGATTCTTGCAGCCCAGGAGCAAGCAATTAGAACAAATGCAATCAAAGCCAAGATTGAAAAATCAGCTGATGACCCAAAATGCAGACTTTGCAAGGAAGCTGATGAAACAATTGATCATATCCTCAGCGGCTGCAAGAAAATCGCACAGACGGACTACAAACAGAGGCACAACTACGTGGCCCAGATGCTTCATTGGAACCTGTGCCACAACTACCACCTACCAGTGGTAAAGAACTGGTGGGATCATAAACCTGAGAAAGTAGTTGAAAATAAACATGCCAAAATACTTTGGGACTTTCGAATTCAGACTGACAAGGTTTTGGAACATAATACGCCAGACCTCACGATTGTGGAAAATAAAAAAGTGTGGATCATTGATGTCGCCATACCAGGTGACAGTCGAATTGATGAAAAACAACAAGAAAAACTTAACCGATATCAGGACCTTAAAATCGAATTACAACGACTCTGGCATAAACCAGTACAGGTGGTCCCAGTGGTAATCGGCACACTGGGTGCTGTGCCAAAAGACCTTAACCGGCATTTGAAAACAATAAACATTGACAAAATCACGATCTGTCAGTTGCAAAAGGCCACCGTACTTGGATCTGCGCGCATCATACGAAAATACATCACACAGTCCTAGACGCTTGGGAAGTGTTCGACTTGTGATATAGTGATACGAAATCCAGCATATAAATCTCGTTTGCTGTGTATTACATTTTTTGTGAATAAATAATAATAATAATAATAATAATAATAATAATAATAATAATAATAATAATAATAATAATAATAATAATAATAATAATAATAATAATAATAATAATAATAATAATACCACCACCTTGCTCAGAACTGCCTATATACTCAGACATTACCTTAACAGCTCTTAGGACCTTAACTTGAACTGTTAAGTTTTTACCAGTCCCACACTGTGAATCGAATTGAAGATTAAATCTGAAATCATCATAATAGATAGACCAGCTCCTTCCCAATCCACAGGATCCCTCAGCTGTTTCCAAGGTGCCTTTCAAACCTGGTCCTTTCAAACGGCACCTGCTGCCAGCCAGGTGATGGCTTTAGACTAGAGCCAACCGGTCGGACTGGCAGTCCAGCTGCCCAGTGAAGAAGGAAAGGCCAGCGAAGTGCCCAGGTGATTCTCGGCCGGGGAAGAATCAGAAGGCAGGCAGCGGACCAGCCGTCTCTTAGCAGCAAGAACAGATGTTTCCCTGGATACGAGACCTCACTGACTGCAAAGCAGGCCACATCTGGAGAGCACATCTGTCTGAAAGCTTCTACTTTCTACTTCTACTTTTCCCTGGGATGAAGCCAGCAAAAGAAGTGAAGGAAAAAGGATTGCATTATGGCAAGAGAAAAGATTCAGTACAATGCTCAAAAAATATAGCGAACTGGAAACAAAGAAATGGCAGAATTATTCCATTTCTATTTTATCTCAGTCTTCTCCAGCAAGAAGGTTTCTCTCCCACCAGGGAGCTGGGAAAACCAAGATAGACAGAAACATGATCTGACAGCATCTGTTTACATTGAATGAGTCTAAATTTCCAGACTCAGATTAAGTACATCCTAGATATCAAAGAAATTAGTTTTAAGAAGCTCTGATGGTGAGTAAAGTCCCACACGACCAAAGGAGGATAGAATCTGTCCCTATCTTCAAAAAGGGGAGAATGGACTGCAGATTAATCAAACCAACATTGATTTATAGAAGATTCTAGAACAAAGCATAAAGAGGTTGGCTTTAAATTCCTTTAAAAATACAACAGTCATCAGATTTATCAAAACAGATCTTGCCAAATTAATTAATCATCACTTTGGCTCATTCCTCAAATTAAAAAAATATCCCAGCAGAAAGCAAATCGCCTCCATACTGAATCATAGAATCATAGGTCTGAAAGGGACCTTGGAGGTCTTCTAGTCCAACCCACTGCTCAAACAGGAGACCTGGCCTAGACCATTCTGGACAAATGGCTGCCCAATCTCGTCTTTAAAACCTCCAGAGCAGGGGTGAAATCCTCCCGGTTCGCCCTGGCCCGTCCTTCGGCGTATAGCCGATGGAACTGGCGGCGGTCACGGCACGGAGCTTCTCCTGCCCGCTTTCCCGGCCCGGCTGACCACAATC